>NJPR01000086.1:0-197533 GCA_002946385.1 Rutstroemia sp. NJR-2017a WRK4
ATTCAACTGTTCTTATGGGCTATCTACAGTGGGAAGGACTAGCTATATTTATAGGCCTTTCAGGCCTATTGCCTTAGGCTTCTCAAGCCTGTTTGCCACAGGCTTTATAAGCCTGAATAATAGGCTTCGTAAGCCTGAAGTCATAGGCTTCGTAAGCCTAATCGATCACTACGACGTTCAGTTTAGGTGGTGGGCATAGACCCACCAACCCCCACTAAAAGTGGGTCCAACACTTTCTGCTTCCCACCTCACTTCTCCTCATGCTCGCTCACCCAGCAGCAAAAAATATCAAGGAACTTCAACCATCCTTCGATCTGACCAGCCAATCCTGTATAGCACCATCTCCCAACCTCAGCTCCCAAAAACTCCACTCTTACTTTACTTCCAGGAACTAAAGATGCATGACTCGCAACCTACAAATCAAAATTCCAATGGAGTCCTGGTCCATAGACATGTCGTCCAACGACGACTCGAAATTAAAACACCACGACCACTCGAAATCAAACGAGGACTGAATCTTAGACTAAAGCCTGTCAAACTCCCGCCAGTGAAACTGCAACCAGTCAAACTGCAACCAAACAGAGTACCACCCGCTAAGATCCAGCCCCTCAGAACCCAGATACCCCTCAACCCACAACCAGATACACTCCAGCTTCGACTCCAACGTCTCAGTCTCCAGTCCCAGCTTAAACATCAACTCCTCAAAAACAAACTGCAGCCGGATAAACTCCAACTCGAGCTCCAACTTCTCAAACACAAACTCCAGCCAGCTAAACTCCAGGCAGTCAAACCCCAGCCAGTCAAACTCCAACCAGTCAAAATCCAACAAGTCAAAATCCAACTTAAACACCAACTCCTCAAAGACAAACTGCAACCAGATAAGCTTCATCTCGAACTCCAAGTCTCCAACTCCTCAAACTTAAACTCCAAGTTCCTACCAGCCGAACTCCACCTCCAATCAAAAGCCGTGAGTAGACTCAGAGGAGTAGACCCACCACTATACTCCTGGATAATTTTATCGTGGCGCAATTGGGGTAATTGAGTGATATGAGGAGGGTGTTTGGAGATATGAGGGGGGGTTTGAGTTTATGATTGTTGTGATTATACCTTTTTTGCTTTGGTATAGGTTTTAGATTTCGACAAAAGGTAGTAGGAAGGGGAAGGTTGGATCAGGTTGTGATTTGACGCGAGAGAAGCGGCGGTGGTTTTTGTATGGTGTTGCAGAATAAGTTATGTGAATGAGAGAGCATGGAGTAGCGCTTGTGTGAAGGAATATACTTGATAAGGCACAAGCCTGACTCTCGCAGGGAGTTGATTTAATTATGGTTCCATAGCTCACTTGTGTTATGATGTTGATCATCTCAGCTCTCACAGCCTCATGGATGCTTTTCTATACTCCGTCTTGTGAAAGTACTCCGGTGGTTCCGAACAGTTTCCCTACATGTCTCGAGAGTCTTAGCCCCTTTGAACGCCGGAGAAGAATATCTAAATCACAGACAAACAATGCAAACAGAATAGGAACGAAAGGTAAATGCGTCCAGCGATGGATATCTATTAAGATGCACATCACAAAAGGGAGATTCATATCAAGGAAGTTGTTCGTGCCTGAGAGTTCGCCGCGACGATGGATATCGAAGATTGACAGCAGAATGGAATTTCGACAGTGATGGGACAACGTAATAATGCGTCACAAAAACCAACACAGCTGCTACTATCTCTTCCAAACACCAAGAATTTGGAATACAAAACCTCCAATCCCCATAGTACAATGATCTTTTTTCTGCTCATCTACATTTGACTGACCACTTTCCACTTGGCTCAAAGACATCCTTTTATATCACTCTCTCTAGCCACCATCACACCAAAAGATTCACCTACGAACAAATAGCGAATGATCCTAGTAGACCAGAATTCACTACTCCAGTGCTTCCAAGACTTGTAAATTCAAATCAACTGAGCTTCCTAACATCTATCATGCTTTCCCTTAGGGTATATAAACCTCAAATAGATCAAACTTTCTCATACTTTCCCTTGTTTTATTGTATAGGTAGTACTCATTCTAAAATCGCAGTTGCGCTGCCTCACGAACTGATACTAGATCTTTCCACAGCATCTTTCCTATGTCGACTCACTGAAGCAAAGAATAAGAGATACAGGAGAGAAAACTGCATGTCCGCAAGCTTGTTGTTTGAGCTATCTGGGAATTCATGCTAGGTGCCAGTGGGAAGAAGAAAAACGTTCGCCAATATGAAATTATGATGATTATGATTTGGGATAATCGACAACGGTGGATAGATGACGGTAAGAGAAATGAAATCGGCAGCGACGTGACTTTCGTGAAGGTACTGCAAACGCTTCATAGTGAGTTCTACTCAGGAGTGTAATTTAATATAGGGGGACTAGTATTCAGTCATCTAACCACGGCGTTGCCTCACCGCAGACACCCAACATAGTAGGTAAGTTGTGACAGCTATTAAACCGTTGTGTTACTGAGTCTAACTCCGCCTCATCTTCGACTTCATATAGATTTTCCATTTGCAAAGTATCATCCCGCTTCACTAGAAGTCATTCGCTCTCCGGTTATCGCTCCTCAGGCTCGTGATTCGTAGCTTCACTCACATATTCACCTATCCATCCACCCAGATATCCACCACTCCCTCCATTCACTCATATACTCACACGCTCCAGACTCCGACTTCGCCCTTTCCGAGACTTGAAGTAGTTCCCGACGCGGATTTCCAATTCTGGATATAAAAGAAGTTTCCAAGAGAGACTTGATTAGAACTTAACATAAAGAGAAACTTTGGGCCATACACAAACTGATCAGAATGGAAGAGTAGTTCGTGAGATTTCATAGTAGAGATATCAGAAGTCAAAGAAGGAGCTCATATCAAGCTATTGAGCATAAACTTCGATCAAGGCTCTCACGGCGAAGATATTTGGCAACAACAGTCTCAGCATCCAAAATGACAGTAAGATCTCACAATGACAACGACGATAATAGGACCAGACTTGGTAATAACTAGTAGTACCGTTGCTGTCGATAAACTACATATAATCTACATATCTCACAGCTATTTCGTTCTGTGACTGCTGCTATGACAAAGTCCCAGTCATAGTCCCAGTCATCATTACCCGACTTACCAGCACTATCCACAGGAAATCAGTAAGCCTTTTATAGATGGGCCAAGACTAGCCGCAGTCTACGGTGAAGATGACTCTTGTGTCCGAATTAGCCCGAATATGGCGTGATTGTACGTGCACAGGAAAGAGATAAGAGATGGGGCCGAAATTATTCTATCCGATTATAGAGATGAGAATTAATTTATATTGATAGTGTGTTCACTTGTTCTCGCAACGCCTATCATTTATCACTATCTCCGCGATTAAGACCAGTCGTGAACATAACGACATGCACCCGGTCCAATACAAGCTGACGCGATCCCCTCAATAACGTGAGTGGACCCGTTACTAAATACCAGGTCTGACCTTGACTCTTACATTCATAGGTGCCTTCTGAATGATCATTATCACCGGAAACTCATCAAAATCCACTTCATCCTCCTCCTCAACAGAAAGATCGAACGTCCACAAGAGCCTAGACACAGCGAGACGCATCTCTGCCCAAGCAAGCGGTCTCCCAAGACAGCTATGAAACCCAACACTGAAAGGCTTGCTAGCTGAGAGCCGATCGTTAGCATATTTTGCCGGTTGCTGGTCTTTTGGTAACCAGCGTTCGGGAACGAATTCGTCCGGATCAGCAAAGTTCTTTGTGGATCGATTTGTCGCAAATGTTCGAACTGCTAGGCGCGTCTTCGGGAATGTTAGCATGCGTGGCTTTTTAGATTTGGAGTCTGTAAGTACTCACGCCTCCTGGGAGGAATATCCCACAATAATCGTCACCGCCTTCGGGGACTACACGTGGCAGCCCGCTGGGAATTGGGTTGCATATTCTCAGGCCCTCGTTGAGCACAGCCTCTAAATACGGGATAGGAGTAGCCTGAAGCGCATCGATAGTGATGTCTCTCTCCTCCTTGAACTTTGTTCTGATGTCGTTGCAGAGTTGTTAGAGGATTCGTTTGTTCCGTTTCTTAGTTAGATGGTTGAAAATACCGGTCATCGTTGTTGCTGAAGTTTCCGAGTCACCCACGATGATGAAGCTGAAGGTGGATATAATCTCCGCGCGGGACATATTCTCAAAGTTGACATTGTTTCTCATGAAAGAGTCATAAAATCCGGGCGATCACTCTTCGTGTCCAAGCGGCGATTGATCATCTTTTCTGCATACGCGCTATGGTGTTTCTGCCCCTCTATGACACTTTTGGGGATCAGTTTCTGGAACAGAAACTCCATCGTGGGGTAAAATCGAGGGGCCGCAGCAATAGACATGCCCTTGAGATAGCTGAACAGCGTACGGACCCAGTGATGATATTCTCCTTTCTCAAGGCAGCCAAACGGTGCTCCAAATGCCAGGTCTCCGATAATATCCATTGTGAAGAAGTTCAACCAGTCCGTAATATTAATTCGAGCACCTTTCACCGAGTTCTCAGGCTTCTCAGCATATTCTTTGATTTTGGAGATCAGCATGTCGGCATGGGATTGTATCAGTGGGTGCTGGGTGCGGAGAGATTCATCGGTGAAAGAATTGCTTAGCAGTCCTCGAACACGAGCGTGGAACTTGAAATCAGTCGTTGTAATGAGATTATCAGCCTGGTTATTCGGTGCTAGCACAATTAGCAATCGATATTCAACTGACGTGTCTCAGATATTTCCGAACCAATATACCAAACCTTGTCTCTTCCTGCGCGCTTGTGGCCTCGACGGAAGGTGTATATATCGTTCCAAGCCTGCTCGCTGGCGAACGAGACTTCATCTGGCGCGAGGCGGTAGAATTCTCCATAGATGTCATGGAACTCTTTCACTCGTCTCACGAGCTGTCCCGTGAGAAGATAGTATATGAAAGGAAGCCGTGAAGCAGCCCAAAGCTTAGGGCCTGGAAATTTCGAGAGAGGATGAAAATAGACATTGTAGATGGCACAGGCTGCGGGGTACTTCTATTTATTAGCTGAGGATCCGTCAAATGGTAGGGTAATTGTACCGCCAGTAGAGCAACGAATGCCACCACCACTTTATGTGCTTCTAGGAAGGTTGCTATCAAACCCATGTTGGATGAAGTACTGATCTGAAAACGTCAGGAATGAAAATTAAAAATTCATTAAAGCTATCTGGAGATGTCAATGAGGGCTATGTTTGATCTAAGATATGGGGTAAGGGCAAGTACCCATCTTCTATGCGGCGTAGCAAGTACATATTTCTTCATCCAACTGTTGCTCATATATGATACACCTATGTGATTGCGACAAGAACCTGCGGTGGGTTAAGTTGAGAATCCCGCTGTCACGCATATAATAAATAGCTAGCTGGTCAGTCTGATTGGTCTTTTGAGTCTTCAATCAATTCTAAAGATCGTCTCTTATCACAGGCAACCAGGTGCTGTGCTGTGCTTAGTTCAGACCGCTGTCTCCTTGTAATATGTCCACTCTCTACCCTTCCAAAACTTCTGTCCTCCTTTAAAAGAATGCTCAATCTTCTCTTCCGCCCTTTCAGCCACTCTTTTCTCAAACGAGCGGATGCTATCTTCACCGAAACCACTGTCTTTAAGCAGATCAGCCTCTCTGATGGCATTCATCAGATCTACTGCACTAGTAATCGCTGTATCAGCTCCCGATCCACCCATAGGACTCATGGGATGAGCCGCATCCCCGACAAGTACCACTCTAGCACTCGATGACGAAGAGCGAGCAATAATTTCAATATCTGGCTTGCTAGATAAAACAGGGACACAAGCACTCAATTCGTGATTTGCTTCTTCGAAAATCATCCGCAGCAGCGGATCCCATTCCCGAGTAACATGTTCCAAAAAAATCTTCTTTTCCCGTGTTGATTTAGGAAGCAGCAGCGCCTTCTCCTCGTGTGAAGGCGTGCAGACTACCCAATACAAATAGTCCTGATAAGAAGATAGTTTACCATGCGACTCTTCTCTAACATCCCTATTCCACACCATAGGATCGACAATAGCCTGCACGTTGGCTTCACTATCGGTAGCCATAAACCAGGTCATGTAATCATCATTAGCTGTCAGCTTTTCTCTCAGAGAAGACGTCAAAATGGTTCGTCCCCACATGATCCAGCGTTCAAGGTCGAGAAGTCGACGACTTGGCTGGAGATAAGCTCGCACGCGAGATTTGATACCATCTGCGCCCACAAGTAGGCAGCCTTGGGCCGATGACCCGTCTGCAAATGTGATTTCTATCTCCTGATTATCGGGCGATGACGAGCTTGAATACGACACGAAGTATTTGGAATAGAAAACCGAGTCTTCGATTCCCAGCATCAGAAGCTGACGCAGCCATGTCCTGTCCATAGCTATAGACGTCTGTGTCTCATCAGAAAGGACTGGAGCTGGAAATTTTCCAATCCTCGCATCGATATATCGCGGCTGAAAGCGATTGCGTTGAACGGCGGTGCGGGTAAGAAGGTCTTGACTTCCCGGTGGAAGAATACTGGTAAGTGCAGTGAAAGCGTGGGAAATTCGGAAACGGTGACCTTGAGACGTGTGAGATGCGGGATGCCGTTCAAATACTCGGAAGGGGATGGAGTGTTGGCGAAGACCTTGAGCGAGGACGAGACCTGAGATACCGGCGCCTATTATAAGGACTGGTAATTGAGGTGATTGAGGCATGGCAGTGTATCAAGAAGAATGAAGATTCTGAGGTCGGCTGAAATGGTTTTAGAAGTTATCGATAGGCGAAGTAAGCTTCTCAGGAGAATGTAGATGGCATATGCTGCGGGGTACTTCCATCTATTAGCTGTGTGTGACCAGTCAAATGGTAAGGTAACTATACCGTGAGTTGAGCAACGGATGCCACCAAGACTTCATTTGCTTCAAGGAAGGCTGCTATCAGACCTATGCTGGATGCAGGATTGATAAGAACCGTCAAGAAAGAAAACCAAAAGTACCCGTCTCCTACGCGGCGCAGCAAATGCATCCAACTGTTGCTCATATACGATGCAGCCATATTGGTGATTGGGATATCATTTCTATACCTATCTCCATCCACTAGAAGGATGGAATTGCTCGGTTTTTTGTTGTCGACTACCCTCCGGATTATTTGGATTCGATGGAGGATTAGGGTTCTTGTCCGCCGACAAGTTTCGAACATGTTGAACGCGCTTGCCGGGCCAACCAACCTTCTGCTCTTTGACCCTAAGTAACAGGCCGCCAATAATACCCCAACACCATACAGTATCTCAAAACCTCGTAGATATCCGTTTTGAAACATACTAATCACCAATACCACCCTCCGCCCAAACCAATCCCTCCTCTCCACCCCCGCTATTCTTCCCTATCCCCCAGCCATTCCCATCCCCATCCCATCTCCAGATCCACCCACCCCCCTATCCCCAAGCGAGCGAGCGCGCCCTCGCTCCAAACCCTCATCTCGCACTTTGAATCCCACGAATCCAGCAATACCCTCCATCCCGAGAGGGAGTACGAACGCAGTAAGCTGCTTGTGCTAGTATACGGGTATGCAATCAGACGTCTCAAGACGGGCCCTGCGGCAATCATACATATGTTATCCAAAGCACTCGCCCATCCATTCCCTAGATAACCAACCTACACAGCTATTCCCCTCCGCTGACCACACCACGGCGCGTCTCCTTGCAATCCATCAAGCTTGTTGTTTGATATGGTGCAGACCGCTACCTAAATAAGGTTCTACAACACATAAGAGTTAGGGGTAAGAAGCGACGGTACAACAGAGCTGGGAAGTCTTGTGAGCTTGAAATTTAATTCCAACTTCCAATGGTAGAAGTACTTAATATAGAATCATCGACTGATCGACCTTTTGTATTCTCCAAAGAGAATATACCGACAACTTATACATCTAACCACACGCACGAACCAATAACCTTGTAAGCATCTGCATTTTATTTATTCGATCGCTTTCTTTATTTCTTGATCTATTTCAAAAGTCCTCTCGCATTCGTATTCAAACAATCAAACATCCAATCCACGCCGTTCATCCATTAAACCACAACCATAGCGAAAAGCACACCTACACCTACACCTACACTTACAGACCCCCAGCAATCGCCTCGGCAGCCGCCTTATTCTTCCCCGCACTCCCCCCAGCCGACGGAGCCAGACCCTCCTCCGTAGTAACCATAACTTTCTGCTCGCCCTGCCCCTCCTGCTTCACACCCCCCTCCTGCACCACCCCGCCCTCACTTTGCCTCCCAGCCGCCGCACCACTCTCCCATCTCTTCGCCTTCTCCTCATCAAATCTCCAGATCCCTCCCGTCTTATCCGCATCCGGCACCAACGCAATAACCGGGCCCAGCTTCTCCAAAATCGGATCCTGCTCGACCCTAGTAAAGAACCTCCTCTCCCAGCTCCTCCCCTCATTCTTCTCCTTTATGCGCAGCTCCCTCTGCGCGACTTCGATTTTGCTCTTCTCGTTGCCCGTGGTATCCATATCGCCAACAGCAATCGCAGCCGCGACTTTCGACCACGCGCGACGCGACTCCATCGGGTCTTGTTCTTCGATTGGCGCGATGGTAAGAGGTGTGGTTGGGGAGTTGTCCGCGTCGTAGGTGTCGACTAAACTGCCGCTTTTCTTGCCGCCTTCGCGGATCTCGAAAGCTTTGGTCCATTGCCCGGTGATGGTGTAGAGGGTGTCTTTCTCTTTGCCGGTTGGGTACATGGTTGCAGTGAAGCTGTTCTTTTTGCCCGATAGCCATCCTTTGCCGCTGTAGTCAATCTTGGCGGTGAAGCCTGAGCTGCTGGTGATGAATGTGGTGTCGTTGAGCTCGACGAATGGGGAGCCGAATATCAGACCCTCGATGTGGAGGTTGGGGAGGGTGATCAGGTAGGTTTCGTTGTAGGCGGGGATGCTGTAGACGGCGTGGCCGATTTGCTTGACATTGATGGTTCGGGAGAATGATGCCTTTTGTGCATTGTAGCCTTGTAAAAATACGCCATGTTGCTTGTTCGAGATTTGGTATGCGGTGGCTGGTGGATGATGACTGCAGTGATGTTAGAAAAGTTGTTTGCTTGAGATGTGTAGTATGACATACCTGACTTGCTCAGAAATCAACTCAGTTGTTCCACATGAATCAATCCATTTCCCAAGGAATAGCTCTCCCAAGAATGGATTCAATGGTTTCTTCTCATTTCCAAACTTCTCACTTCGACTGGCATATTGTTGTTTGAGAGTACTGAGGAACCATTTCAATACCAGGAGTGCGCGTTTCTGCGGATCCTTCTCAGCAGCGGGTGCGACAAAGATGTTGGGATGTTCTGCCCAGTATGAAGAGAACTCAACTAATGACGTTGAGGATAAGATAAATGGCGGAGCTGTCAACGAAGACAAATCACCCGAAAATGAAGCAATCGATTTCAGAAAAGCACTCCATGATCCTTTATTCTGGGCAGATACACCTGCTCCCTCGGTTTCGTTTGAAGACATTTCGTGCGAAAGTTGCGAGAGGCGTAGAGATTATGATGGAGCTTGAGCTAATGGATTTTGGGATGTCGTTGCTATGAGGAATGTCGAACCGCACTTAAGCTGTTAGTGGATGGTGAAAGTTGATAAGTGAAGCTCAAGACCAGAGAAACGAAGGCCTAGAAATTGCGAAAACCGTTTGGTAGAATTAGAATTGTGATTTATAAGAATGTTTCAAAAAGAGATTGCCCAGTTATGAAATACAGGACAACAACAATGTTATGTCGAAGATTGAATTGGGTACTCCAGGGATCGGCTTTTGTCTTGGCCTTCGTTGCCCCTCGTTATCCAACTCCAAGTTGTGGAGACGTCATCCACCTAGTATTACCAGTATTTCAAATGTACACAGCCTCACTGCTACCGCGATAATTCGTCAGATCGTTGTACCTGCAGAAACCATCAGAAGCTGATAGCGTTAAGCGCAAGGAAGACGACTTTAATATTTTCTCCGAAAAGTTGGTAGAGTTACAGTACCAGCAAACGGTTTAATACGCCCTGACAATAAGATCTGTGTGTAAGGTTACTTCGTCGCTCGCATACAGAAGCATTTTTATGGAGAGAAAGGTTAAATGTTACCGGAGTGGAGAGCTGTGTATCCATTCGTATATTGCTGCCACGAATCACTGAATCACCAACTTCATTGGCTATCCTTCGAAACATATCATTATCCATTCGATATTTGGAATGTCATTACGAGGAGAACATAGTCAATGTTTCGTAAGTGGCTTTTCGTCATACAAATCATTGAGCACGAAATGGGAGAAGCGGCGGATGAATGAGAGGCGGTTAAATGCTGAAGGATTCTAGTGTTTGGATTTATATATAAGTTCGGAACTCCGAGTACTTGGGATGAATATACCTATTTGATCGTTGGATTGGATATAAGATAATATATATTGATGAATTGCTCGACTAAAAGTATAGAACATTAGCTGCTTGTTCTACTGGAGCTAGTATAATATATCCTCATTTATCCTTTCCCTAGTCTCGAGCTTACCACTACCCTGATTGCCAACTATATAACCCTGACAGTCCATCGAGTCAAATGCCCCAACGAGAGAGCCGACGTACACAGTTCCGTCAGTCAAATAGAACATCACGAGGCACATTTACAGCGACAATATCTTCTCAGCGAATCTTCCACTGGGGGCTACTTCCGACATCAAATCGCAGAACAACAAAACCCGCCCATACGAACAATAAAAAAAAGGGTAAGAGTAGGAGCATCGAGAGAATAGCTACAATGAAGCCATTCATGGAACGACATGATCATCAAAAATGGAAAAGCAACACTGAAATATTTTACAAAGTCATGTCAATAATGATCGGTATCAAAACATTTCATTGCATTATCACTGGTTTGACCAAAACTCCCCCTCTCCCTCCACCATTTCTTCCAACTCAACATGGATATTGTTCCTTATAACATAGTCTTAAAGCCGTGATATTTTTGAAAATGTAAAACCAGTAACAACTAGAGCTTGATCGTTATGCTCTTACAGCTGTCCTGCAGTGTTGAAGTCCTCGAGACCCTCCTTGAGACGAGCGGACATGGTTTTCTCTCCCTCGCGGACCCAAACTATGACCGTTAGCATCGATGATGACCTCAGAAGATCTGGAATACTCACCTCTTGGATCGAAAGATTTCTTGTTTGGCTTATCAGCTCCGTCTGGGTTACCAACTGGTGTCATGAGATAATCCTTCTTCTTGAGGATATAATCTCTGATACCACTGAGGTAAGCGAATTGCATATCAGTGTCAAGGTTGACCTTGACAACACCGTTGGAAATGGCCTCCTTGAACTCTTCCTTGGTAGATCCGGATCCACCGTGGAAGACCAAGAAGACTGGCTTGTCTTCCTTAGCTCCGATGTTGTCCTTGACATATTTTTGGTGCTTGCCGAGAAGCTCTGGGTGGAGCTTGACGTTACCAGGCTTGTAGACACCGTGGACATTACCGAATCCAGCGGCAATGGAGAAGTATGGGGAGATAGGTGAGAGAGCCTTGTAGATAGCAAGGATATCTTCTGGCTGAGTGTATAGGGAGTTGTTGTCAACATCCTCGTTGTTGACACCATCTTCTTCACCACCGGTGATACCAATTTCCTGGATATTATATTAGCCGAGTTCGTCGCAGACCTTGCTATTGCTAATACTAACCATCTCGAGCCACTGCTTCATTGGTGCAGCGCGCTTCAAGTATTTTGCGGTGGTCTCAATGTTGTAGTCCACCTCCTCTTCACTCAAATCGATCATGTGGCTGGAGAACAATGGCTCCCCGTGTTCTTTGAAGTACTTCTCGTCGGCATCGAGGAGACCATCCAACCATGGGAGGAGCTTCTTGGCGCAGTGGTCGGTGTGTAGGATGACTGGAATACCGTATGCTGGTGCAATGGCACGGATGTAGTGGGCACCGGCGATACCGCCAGCAATGGAAGCTTCTTGGTCGCCATTGGCAACACCCTGGTATCATGTTAGTAACCACACATTTTGTTGAGAGAAGTAAGATTTTCTAACCTTTCCGGCGAAGTAAGCAGCACCACCCTGGGACATTTGCAGGATGATTGGGGCCTTTGCATCGCGGGCAGCTTCTAATGATGCGACGACGGTGGAGGAAGAGGTGACGTTCTGAGAAAATCAGTTTCTTATTCATAGTAGATCCATCTCAACTGGGCGCAAACATACAATGGCGGGAATGGCGAAGTTGTGCTCCTGAGCATAGTTGAAGAGCTTGAGGACATCATCTCCGACGATGACTCCGGACTTTCGGCTGAGAACGTCAAGGGCACCCATATTGTTGTATTTTGTGAATGTAGATGTTGTAAATTGTAATCTGATTGTTGTAGTTGATCAGTAAAGAGCTGAAGAAATAATGTGTTTGTTGATAGGAAGGAAAAGGTTTTCTCTAAGTAGTAGCTGAGATGAGGAGGGGTGGAGTAGTAGCTTTTTCTTCAGGACCGATAACATGAAATGACGCTAGTAGTGGGGGTTGTTTCTGACTTCCCAACCACTTGCTGGCAAGCAATTGGATATCCGAAAAAAGAAATGGAACACCAGGGGGGACGTTTTTTTGGGGACGGGTGACGTACATCTTTGCTTTTTCTTTCTAGGGATTTCTCTGTTGCTACAGTATGATGGCAGACGGGGATGGCAGATAGATATTCGAGTTCAATCTCAATTGTGAACTTGCGAGAGGGGGAGGGGGTCCGACCAGAGCTACTTAAAGCAAAGTCAACCTTGGTAGTCAAGTGGTGCGGGTGGGGTCTCCGGTGAAATAGGTGCTGGAATTGACCTCATCCCCTCCCATTGCCGAAGAAACTACGGCGAGATCCCCCGATGCCTGAATCATTTCGTATGTATCTGCAGCTAGAGCAAGCAACAACATTCTTCCGGTCATGGCTTGCCTCGTTGTTCATCCATGTGAAACTTCGGTGGAATGAAGCTATGAAGCTATTCAGGTAAGGCTCTTGGCGGGGAAAGATGGTATGACATTGCAAAGCCTTTCTCAGAACGAGTCAAGCGATAGCTGGGTCCTTTAATGGTGGTGTGTATATGTCTTGGTGATGTTAGGCGTTGTTTGCTTCATTCGCCGTCTATGCGCTACTCTACTACTGAATCTCAGGCAGAGGAAGTTTGCTGGTACTGTTTTATCACGGCCTGCGTACAGAATCACAACCAATGAAAGCGCTTCCGGAGCAACCAGGGTCGCTCTCAGCCATCAGTTTTCACGAGGGGGTAATCTGCGAGTCTGCAAACCTGAGTCTACTGCTCTTCCCAATCTATAAAACAGCTCTACCATTGACATTGTCCTGGTTGAAGCATAGGAAGATGATATACATGTCCTACAAGCTACTAATCACATCACACGAACAGGTTTCCGTTGCATGCCAGCCTTGAGCGAGTCCAGATATCTATGCTTTGATAATTAGGCTCTGCCCTGAGCATTTACTCGTATCGTCCTCCGGACGGCATCGGTAGCTCCCTTGACTTTGATATCAATCTCAAATGTCCCAATATGTTTGACCTGGTCTTTCTCTTCTGTCTTTCCCACAAATGTGATATCCTCTGGTCCGAACACAACCCGTTTCCCTTGTTCATCCTCGGCCATAATGGCCTTCAGGTTCTCAGCGATATCGGTTGTCGATACTGAGCCGTAAATAGCCACTTTCTCGGGTGCTCTCTTCTCGTTCCCTCCTGCTGCAGCTGAAATCACAGACGATGCGGGTATGGACGGTGATATTCTCTTGACTGGAGGTGGAGCAATTGTGATAGCTGTTCGGGAGAATTCGAGACTGGGCGGAAGTAGACGCGACAACAATTCGGAAGACTGTTCGGGCTATATGAGTTGATGTTAGAAAAGCAGGACTTCTCATTTGTGGAAAATTATGGCACAGCCTTACGCTCAATATATCACCTCGAGCTCGAGTGGGAGCTCGTTCCTTCCGTAACTTCTTCGCCTCCTTTGGTTCAGACGAAATGCTAACTGGTGCTTGTACTGCGACTATGCGACTTCCATAGCTGCCATCTGGAGGAGCGACAATTTTCCTCGAACCCATTACCTCCAATTCTGCTGGTGTCACATAAACAGCCTGACGTCTGGGATACCACTTATTTCGCATCAATCCAGGAGGAACCTGAACTATTTTGCCTACGTGATTGTTAACTCATGGCAGTCATCCGGACTCATTGAATACCACCTTTCGCGCCATACCCAGGCATGCGGGATAAGAGTGTGACGGTAACAGTATGATCTTTCTCCTTCGCAAGCTGCTTTTTGCCTCGAATTTGTTGTCCACTTGGGAACAATGACCCGTCAACCAGGCCTGCCGTTGTACGTCGAAGGCATGACAGGCAAGATGGTGCCCGGTGCTGTAGTAGAGATGCCATTGAGCTTGATCTGACAAGAAAACCAAATCTACATGCCAAAATATCTCCAGTGCAAACGAGCTTTACTCACTATATCCACTCCCGCAGTTTACCCTGGGCGCACCCAACTAATGTCGGACACTCGGTGAAATGTCCGTCCAGTCGGCTTAGAGATTTGCGAATTGAGGAGAATCAACTTTTGTATCCCACGACAATTCTGTTCACAATCAGAACTTGAGGATATCTTCAGTTCTGCGCATCTCTGCCTCCCTTTCAATGGTAGAGAACTATATATTCCTTATTCTAGGAGTATAACTTTGTTCTCTTTGAGCATTGGCGCATAAATCGACTGATATCCGATTTCCCTTGGTTCCGCAATATTGGCAGCGGGGACCTTGATCTTCACTAGGAATTCCACCTACGTTTAACACCCTTTTTCTCCATCATAAAGAATCTTCACGTATGCGTGCAGTGAGAATCTTCTCAGCTGGGGCTTTGTCGTAATGGAACCGTGGTATTAAAACTTATTTTTCAATTCTTCTAATTATCTCACCTATACATCGATATCTCGCACTCTGACATATCCGGTGGCCTCCTCAAACTCAACCTCGACCGACCCTTTCCTTTCTCCACAATGCCCGATAAACAATTTACAACACTGACATATGCGGCTGGCGCATCTCTTGCGGCGATCACTCTGGTATACGTCTTTGCCCCGACCTTCTTCATCGACGAACAAAACGGAGCATCCTCCTCGAGCTCGCGGAAGAAAGCCGCCGTCGGACTGATTAACAACGCCAATGATTGCTTCATCAATTCCGTGCTTCAGGCTCTTGCTGGATTGGGCGACCTCAGAGTATATTTGATCAGGGAGACACATAGAAGGAAGTTGGATGGAGACGAGGTTTACGTACAATTTGTGGAAGATCCGGCGCGCAAAGAGTTGCCAAGGTGGAAGGTAGAGGGTTTGCAGAAGGGACTTGTTACAACAGGCCTGAAGGATATACTCGATGCGTTAAACGAAAGGCCAATCACGAAGAAGACAATATCCGCTGCGCCGTTCGTGACTGCATTGGAAAATGCTTTTAAGCAACGGATCAGCCGGCAGCAGCAGGACGCCCAAGAGTTTCTACAAGTTGTCGCAGAAAGACTTTGTGATGAATACCACGCGGGGCAACGGGCAAGGGATCATGCAAGAGGCTTACACCTTACCAATGGCGTTGCTTCCGAAGAGCATATTCTGGATGAAAAATCTGTGAACGAAAAATTAAACCAGATTGTGCATGAAGAGAATACAGTGGTTGCGATAGACTCTGCAACCAGGAAGCCAGACTCCAGCTCATCCGACGGCTCGGGCAAAGGTAGTTCAGTTTCTTCCACAGCGCCGCGTCAGGATGCGGAAACAAATGGCTACGTAGAGCAAGAAGAAGGCTTCCCATTTGAGGGTGGCTCTGAGTCTCAGATCGAATGCTTGACCTGCGGTTTCAAGCCGAAGGCTACACAAAGCACCTTTTGCTCTCTAACATTGACAGTTCCGCAGGTGGCGTCTACTACTCTGAATGCATGTTTCGATGGGATGTTTAAAACAGAATATATTGAAGATTTTAAATGCGAGAAGTGTCGACTAGTACATGCGCTGGAAACTTACGAGCAAGAATACGCTCGTTCCAATTCGGAGAAGTTTAAGGAAAAGACTAAGATTACTATAGAAAAGTTGAAGGCTGCTATAGAAACAAACCCCGAGGAAGAGCTCCTTGATGTTGAATTGCCCGATTCAAAATTCGCCCCCAAACGGAAAATTGCGAAACATGTCCGCATTACCAAATTCCCAAAAGTTATGGCAGTACATCTGTCAAGGTCTATTTTTGATTATAGGTCAACAATGAAGAATTCGGCAAAGGTAGCATTTCCCGAACGTTTACCCCTCGGTGGACTTTTACAACAACGACAATATAAACTACTAAGTGTAGTATGCCACAAAGGAAGTCATCATAGTGGTCATTACGAGTCTTTTCGAAGACAGAATATCTACGCTCCTTACTCCACACGAAACACATTTCAACCATCTGTTGCTTTCAGCAAAACTTCGACTCCTATCCCTTCACAAATTTCTACTCCTCAAATCAGGGCCGTGCCAAAGGACGACACAGATACCGCTACTTTGTCGTCCACACCAGAGCTGTTATCACCGACGACGGCATCGACCACCTCCTTGCCAAATACAAACGGTCGAGCTTCGGTAGATTCTTCACGGAATGGCCGGCCTCCCCTCTCTACGATACCCTCTCAAACTGCGACTAGCTTTTCGACCCCTTCAAAGGCACGAGGACCTACATCGGCCCCCCGTGATTCAGATAGCGGAAGCATACGTTCGATGGGTCGATCCGCTAGAGAATCACTTTCAAAAATCTCGAGCACACTCAGTCGATCGTCGCCTACTCCCTCTCCAGCCCCGAGGAAATCCACCTCCAACAGAGAAGGCACCCGAACATCGATGGGTGATGCTGTGCGTGCTAGGCGGAAGAAGAGGGTGTCTGATAGATGGTGGAGAATCAGTGATGACAAGATTAAAGAAAGCAAGACAAGTGAGGTCTTAGGTATGCAGAAAGAAGTCTACATGCTGTTCTATGAGTTAGAAAGGGGAGACGAAGATGCTTAGATGCATGGTTAGGTTGCATTGGGAACAGGGTTGCATAAATAGTTATGGATGCTTGTATATAAGGTTTCGGGTCGGCAATTGGGACATGTAGATGACATAAAAGTCAGTCTGAATATTCAATAGAGAAGATGAGCAGATCTGGGGCTCGTGGGTTGGATTGTGCTGGTTGATATGGTGGAGTGCTATAAGCTCTGGCGACGGGAAGATGTAATAACGCTGAAGAAGTCTTTTCCAATGACTGAGTCTCTGAGTTGTGTCTTGAAAGAAGGTGTAGCTTCCATCAAAGACAAGCGTGTTAACATTGACCTATCAAGTAACGTTATCTTATGTCGTGAAAATAGGTGAATGACTGAGAATGATAGGATGAACCAGAACCCGAAAGTGATCGAGTGAAAAATTCACGAAATCACTGCTGAACAGCTTACACAATTTACGAGAATCACAGCTTCACCTTGTGTCAAGAAAACCTGCTCCAGTCAATACATTCAATTGAGATAGTAGATATAAAATTCACCTAAAGCAGACGTCTCCCATACCCCTAACAAAGGGAATCCAACAACCGAGCTTCATCGCGTGCGCCCCTCCCTCACCAAAAAAAGAACGCGCTTTCGCGTTCCTCATTCCGCGACTCCCCCAAAACCACGAAAATTTCTCAACGAACAATTTTGCACCACGTTAATTTGCTCCCGAACATGCGAGCAAATGGCGCATACTAGAGACAACCGCTACAACAGCTCACCCTCGCCGCGCGTCCGTCCGATCGCCCTCGCAAACTCGAATACCAATGGCGCAACATGGGCAGGAAGCAAGTCGCGGAAAACGTCGGCGGGCGAGCATTGGATGAGGAGGATAGTGGACGAGGATGATGGGGATGAGGGTTCGAGTGAGGTGGATGTGGAGGGGGTTACGAGGGATATTGGGAAGATGAGGAGGGAGAGTGAGGGCGCGGGCAATGGGACGGGGAGGTGGGATGCGGAGTTCGATTTTACGGCGAGGAGTATGGAGGTTAGTGAGAGTCCGAGGTTGAAGACGAGGGGGATACCGAGTAGGATTGAGGAGATTATGGATCAGGAGAGGAGTATTGCGGAGGATGACGATGAGGAGGAAGATGGCGCGGGGAGGGATGCGGTAGAGGATGTGTTGCGGGTTTTGGAGCGGCCGAGAAGAGGAACAGGAGGACTGGCTAGTAAACCTGAAGAACCCAAAATTCCCGATCCGCCAAACACAGAAGAGAGGAAGGCATCAATTCGCGCGCGATCAATAGACCGGAGAAATGCTTTGCGCCAGGAAATACAGGAGCGGCGCGAGCAGCGACGTTTAGCCACATCGTATGATAGCGAAGATAATAATGCTTCAGAACCAAGACAGGAAGGAGCGATACGAAACAGACCACGCCCGGAACAAAGATCACAGAGCGAAGATTTACCTAAACGCGATGCATTTGCCCGCGATTTTGGAAATAGTAAAGAGAACGATCCGCCACAGGGAGAACCAGAGAAGCCGATGTCGCGATTAGAGAAGCGTTTTCAGCGCGATGATGGATTGAATGCTATCCAGAGGGCGAGACAGAACAGGTTACGGAATGACCATAACCAAGGAATTCCAGAGCGGGAGAGGGCGCGATCAAGACCGAGACTAATGGAGCAAGAGGATGTTATTGATGATGCGGAAGCACAACAACATGATAAAACAATCCTCGAGGAGGAAGGGGAGCGGATACCAGGGACTCCGATTACTATATTCAGCGGCAACGAACGACGATTAACGGAAGGAAATGCCAAAAACGAAGATTCTCTGCAGATACTGCGCAATCTTTCGAAAGCAATGAAGACGGAAACAGCTGGGAGTCAGAAAACTAGTCCAGGGAGACAGGAGATTATTCCCGAGACACGAAATACGAGAGAAAGAGCATCATCATCATATGAACCCGAGATTAAGTCTGAAAGAGAAAGAGAAAGAGAAACAGTACGCCCCCCACCAACACCACCACCATCCGCCCCCATCGATCCCTTACTTCTACCCACACCCCGCGTCACAGGAGCATTTATCGAAACCCCCGCCCCGCCACGCACCCGCATCGAGAAGCCGATTTACGGCGACGAAGACAGCTCCTCCATAAAACAAGAACCCCTCTCTCCCCGCCCCCAATCCTCACGCCCCCTCCCCAAAAACAGCGCCCCCATCCCCTCCGCCATCTCCGACCTCCGGCGCATCGAACAAGAAGCCCAAATCGACGACACCACTCTGGACCGGGACATCTCGCTGATCCTGCACGCACAAGCCTCATCCGGGAGCACATCTACTCCCCCCCTGCTCCCCGAACTCGAGTTCGACGAAAAGGGCAACCCGCTTTCGAAACAGGAACGGGAGAGAAGACTTGAGGAGCTGGCGTTTGATCGCATGTCCAAGAGTTTGAGACATACTACGTCGAGTATTCGGGACGCGAGACATGGGATTGAGAGGTTGGAGAAGAGGGTTTCGAATTCTTCTTCTTCTTCCCGTCCTGTTAAGCGTGAGGAGGAGGACTTTCGAAAAAATCATATAAACGCAATTCCCCCCTTGAGCATTCCAAATCGCTACCTCCTCCTCCCGATCCCCCACCTCCGGCACCCGCACACCAAAAAACTCACCCTCCTCGGCCTCCTCCTCAGTATCTTCACAGCCTGGCTCCTCCTCGAAAGCGCCATCTGCTACCAGTTCTGCCATCCGAGGTACGCGAGCCGCAGTGATTGGTTGCCAAGCGATCCATTTTGGGGGAGGGCGCTGCCGACGAAGGTGGATCAGTGGACGGGGGGAGTGCTGGGACGGGGGGTGCAGGGGGTGGAGGAGTGGTGGAGGGAGGGAGAGGGGGAGGAAGAGGTGTTGACTTGGAGGGAGAGGGTTGCGTTGGGGAGGGAGGAGGCGGGGTTGGGCGGGGAGGAGGAGGAGAGGAAGGTTAGAAAGGGGTGGTGGAGTGGATGGAGTGGTGGTGGTGGGTATAAAAGCGGTTCGGGCCGAGTGGTGGTTGATGGGGGTTGGGATGGGGATGAGATTTTGGGGTAGATGTGGAGGAGGGTTTTGGAAAAAGGGGGATAGTATTGGTTATACAAGAACGAGATGAATGGGATGTAATGTTTCACTTCCATGTCCATAGTCATGCTCTTTTCTTGACTAGAATAGGGACTTTGGTCATGTTTGAAATCCGTTTTATGAATAAATACTTGAAGTGGATTGTTTTGGACAGGCAAGGATAGCATAGTCTAGGATAGCATAGGGTCAGTGGCATATCTGGAGTTGAGGTTTGAAGGTTATGATCACCTATTCAGGCCTGGAAGAACACAAAAGGTATTAAAAATCCATAAATTCATTCACAATTATTTATCAGATTCAAAGTCACAACCCAATCATCAAGCACATAAAGACATCATCAAACAGCATATTCCCAATTCTCGACTCTCAATCGATTGATTTCATTTCATATCAGGTCGAACATCATCATCCTCTCTCCAGTCAGTGGGCCCGGGCCATCAAATCAGTCCATGCATCCATCCAGCCAGCCAGCCCAAACACATTCATACACAATCATGAACCATGCAAGCATTTTCAAACGATAACCCCACCCTTCGATCCCCCATCCGTCCTTTCCATACCCATTCCATTCCACCCTCATCATCAATGTCATCATCATCATCAATCATTGCCCTAACCAGCCCGCCAGACCGCCCCACCCAAAACCAATCACCAGGCAACAAAAGAAGAAAAATCAACAACCTATGAAGATACTTTTGATCTCATGTCCTCATTTATTCAGCATGAGAGATGAAGAAAAAGAGAGAGTTGGAAGAGTTGAGAATAAAAAACAAGTGATGAGGCAAAAGAACCTATTTGAAAACAGAGTTTGCGTGTGCTTTGGTCCTGAGAGAATGCCGGGAAAAAAAAAACTAAGAAAACAGCAGCGTCGGGGAAAATAACAATTACAGGACGGAGGACTGCCCAGCCTAGCCCATGGGAGACCACAACTTTGCGAATTTAGTATGCAATCAAGATAAAGACGAATCCAGCTGTGCCAAGCCAGATCAATTGTTTCCCTCCGTGAATTTGGTTTGAATCCAGGTTGCTGATGCGCATCGCGACATGAAGTAAAAAAAACGTGAAAAGTAAAACAGTAGAAAGATGAAAAACGTCATGGTAGTAGTAACACAGTTAATTTGTTGTATCAACGGCTGATCCCGTCCAAATCCAAAGATAGATGACTACCATGGGATGTGCAAGCTACTCTTGGCTCAATAATTAGTGTCCGTAGTTGCCACCCCATCCCCCACGTTGCTGGCTGTTACCATAGTAGTTGCCCCCAAAACCTTGGTAACCTCCATACCCGCTGGTCTGATGTCCTTGTCCAGCTCCTTGGTGGCCCCCAGCAGCTCCTAGACTGCCGTATTGACTACCGGCCTGACTGCCGTGAAGTCCATGGCCTTGTTGAACGTGGCTTGGATATCCACCATATCCACCTTGTTGAGATTGTGGTGGAGGTAGGACTGAACCAGGTGCAGTATTGGTTGCAGATCCAGGACGACCAGCTTGAGACAAAGATGGGCTTGGTCCATTGGCGGCCTTTGGTTCACCAAAGGGCTTCAAGTCGTCACTTCCAGGTTGGCTACCTTGAGGACCGTTGTAATGCTGATTAGAAGGATAAGAGCCCCGGCTGAATGCATCATGAACTCCACCAAACGCACCACTTCCACCTATCGCTTGCGGTGCTTGCGAGGACTGAGCGGATCCGGCTCGGCCATAGTCACCTAAGCCTCCCCCAAGTGCCGAGTCTCGACCATGCAAGGAAGACCCTACAAATCCACCAGCAGCTGGGGATGAAGAGTGATCATATGGTGCACCAGGAGACATGTAGCCCTGGTAAGGCTGAGCGTGAATCCCGCCTTTTGCACCGTAAGGTCCAGCGCCATAGCTACCAGCACCATATTGCTGGAACTGGTTCATGTATGCTGCATAGTACGGGCTTGAATAGTAAGGATGGCCATATGGATAGCCACTTCCCTGTTGAGGTTGTTGAGGATGTCCGGACTGGGGTTGGGCAGTCTGGCCAGCATTCTGCTGTTGACTTTGGGCTACAGGGTTTGGGGTCGTGTGTCCACTATTCTGGCCCTCTCCAGCTGTTGCGTAGCGGGATTGAGCTTGTTGACCAGAACTTTGTGGGAATTGAGATGTTTCGCTTTGAGGTCCAGAATAACCGCTGTAAGATCTTTGAGGAGCTGAAGCATCCTGTTGACCTTGTCCACCTTGCTGTAAACCGTATTGTTGTTGGTAGTAACTGTTGTAGCTTTGCCTTTGTGGGTCAGCCGTGTAGTAAGAGGAATAATCGTTCGGGGCGGAGGAGAAAGCGCCAGAGGGTGGTTGGGTCTGCGCTTGCGATGATTGGCTTGGATACCCTTCGAATGGACTTTGGGAGGTTGGGGCCTGTTGGCTGAATGCGTCGTAAGGCTTTTGTGGCAGAGAAGATTGTTCTTGAGATCCTGGCTGTCCGTATCGCCCATACTGCCCAGATTGGGAACCAGTTTGCGGAGCTGGTTGCGAAGCAGCTATGAGCAGATTAGCATGGGTCATTAATGAAAGTGCTTTCAAGCTTACGTTGAGAAGTTGTGTGAGTTTGGGGTGATGGCAGTCCCGGTGCAGCTAAAAGTTTGTCAGCATTTTGTCTTTGGCATATTTCAAGAATATATGGAGGGCAATCGCTGACCTGTTGGGTGAGTGGCAGCTGGTAATCCGGCAGATTGCTTTGGAGTAGGCAATGTTTCCGGAACAGGTGCTGCTTGTTGAGGAGCAGGTGGTAAAGTAGCTCTGGGAGCCACGGGCGAGTGTTGAGGTGGTTGGGCCCTTGTCTCTGGTTCTTCTCGGTCGCCATCAACATCTTCGTCGCCAGAACCGTTGAGGTTGAATGCGCCGAATTGCACAGCAGCTCTGTCTACCTCGCGGTTTCCTGGCATGCGAACGGCCTCTTCTTGATCGAGGACACGGCGCTGGAAGCTTGGTGTGCGGCCAGAAGATCCTGTGGCCTTCAGAGCTGAAGCTTGGAACCCACTTGCAGGAGGACGAGTAGAGGAGGGTTGAGTTTGCAAGGCTGAATATGGAGTGGACGTTCCGGCGGTGCTTCGTGGATCCCATGAGCTAGCAGCTGTGCTTGCGGCAGTTGCACTGGGTTGAGGAATCGATTCATCGGGAACTTGTTCGAGGTTCGTTTCGGTCAGTTCGTCCTTTGACGGCGTAATGTCTGTCTCGACGACTTCGGGTTCCGCAGGGGTCTCAACAGGCGTAGGTTCAGGAGTTTCCTCGACCTGAGGTTCGGGAGCCGGTGGTTCTGGCTCTGCAGGGGCAGGTTCTTCAACAGGTTCCTCTTGCTTGGGGGGTTCAGCAGGTCTGCTAAAGGATTAGTTTCACTTGCAAAAGTACAGATCGATACCGGAAAACATACTTTTCCACGGGTTCGGGTGCCTTCTTGGGTTTTGGAGCAGGAGCAAACATGCTCGCCCAACTTTTCTTGACACCATCCGGAATGATACTCGAGGCAGCGGCGACAGCGGCGGCAGGGGCAGATGTTACATTTGTAGCAGGAGTGTCGGAGCTGTTTTCAGCTTCATCAGATTTTGCCGTTTCCGAGTTAGACGTTTCTTCGGTTTTTTCAGGTTTGGCAGTTTCCCAAGCGTTCGATTCGGTTGTAGGAACAGAGACTTCGCTGTTCTCTTTGCGGGTGCCATTGGTATGCGCAGTGGAAGCCCCACGAGCTCTACCGCCTCTGCCTCGATCGTTTCCGCGTCCACGACCTCTGCCCTCAAATCCACCTCGGCCACCTCGAGCTCCTCTGCCAGTGTTGGTCGAGTCACCAAGCGCAGCAGAGCCGGAATCATGAGCTTTGGACTTGGATCGATCTTTCTTGGAATTCGAAACTGCTCCCCATTGTGAAATCGTGCCTGGAGGTGATCATTAGCGTTCCAAAGTTTGGCAGAAGACTTGTTAAAGACTCGAACACAATCATAGAGATAGCTTACCCTCTGTGATGCGCTCGACAGTACTCTCTAGGTCACCGTTAGTTTCCTCCAAAGCCATAACAACATCTTCATCTGTCCAATCCGGGAACATTTCTTGAATTGTGGAGACTTTGGAGCCATGCTTCTTCTTTAGTTGGCCGACTTCATCGTTATCGTCAATTGATGCAGTAGAAGTGGTTGTGTCTGGTTTGTCGCCGTTGGTTGCGTGACCTCTCCCACCACCACGTCCAGCTCTGGGAGCAAAACCTCCACGACCACCACGAGCTGAGCCTCTGCCACGAGGCGCTGGGCGTGCCTGTACCTCAGACATCTTATGAGGTTATGTGTGTGTAAAGAAAGAGAAGAAGATTAGGGAAATGTAGAGGAGATATGGATTGGAGTGGTGTTGATGTTGGTGAATTCTTTTCCAAAGAGTTGTTCAAAGGACCTTTGGGAGGTTGAGGGAAGAGGAATGACGCTTTGGTTGGGTGTAGAAAATGGCTAAGGGCTTTTGAGATTTAAGCTCTCCTGAAAATTGACTTGTCGCGTCAGTTTGCGAGGTGGTGCGGTACAGCAGTGCAAGTGTGGGTGCGCTTTTCCACGAGGCTGCAAGGTTTGTAAGGCACGCAAGGTTAGCAGAGAAGGCGCTTTGTAGTGTTTTTGAGAATGTCTTCTACCAGTAGTTTTCAACACATATAATAGATAGATTTAATACGATATTAAACAGCCCTCCCGCTTAGCTTCTCACCCCTCCAAGAATTATATGTTTCAGACAATCGGTACTGTCATAATCAATTATCAAATTGCACAATTGACACAAAGCTGGCTTCGACGCTTGGACCAGTGCCCTAAATCTTAAATATAACAATGGCAGAATGGGTCGGCATCGGCGATTAAGCGACTATTGAGCCACCACGGCCACCACTCGTCCTATGGCTCACGCCAGACTCAGCCACACTGTGCGACTGTACGTCGTATAAAGAAATGGGCTGGGAATAGGCTTGAAACAAGCCATGCCGGCGCCACCCTATCGGACCCGATATAGCTGCCTCGAATGGATTGTAGTCTCCTCGTATGTCCCATCCGGCTATACCTCCTATACGCCTATCGGAAATGTAGCCCACTCGGAGGTACCATTACCCCGCCCCCGCAAACAAGTCGCTCGTCTCGAAAGATAAGGCAAAAAGAAGCATTAACGAAGAGCTTTGGAAACAGCGGATCAACTCATATACTCGCACCAAAGTACATGACGAAATGTCAGCCAAAGAGTCTCTTTCCGAGAACCCTTTACCCGTCTCGAGGGCAGTCAAGAACCCTCTTTCTGAGAGCATCTTCCGCCTCTTGAGCGCAGAGATGCATCAGGCGATCCTAGACCACCTTCCCAAGGATTCATTAACGAAAGTTGCCAGGACATGCACATACTTCTGCAATATCGCCCTACCACTCATCTACCACACCATCGATATGAGCGTCCATAACTTCAGAGAACTGATACACCACTCTTATCGGGAAAATTTACATACCGAACAATATCTCTTCTCCGAACATATCTTTCGTAAGCCAGAATATAGCCAATATGTAAAATCATTGACTTCGACGGTGCAGGTGAATAGGGATTTTAGTCCGTATGGGCGCCAAACAGTTGAGAAGACGTTCGAGATGTTTGGGATCCTCGAAAAAGCAATTTACGTTGATATCCAGATGCACGAAGTACATCGAGGATATTCAGTCCGTGTACCTCCTCTCTTTCCGAAGGCAAAGCAAGTTGTTCTAAATGGGGAGGTACCCTACCATCTTTCCCTATCCATCCTCCATGGTTTAGCGAACACAGACAACCTCAGGCTATCCGTCGTCAACTGCTGGGAGGAAAAGTCTCTAGCACCTGGAAGCACTTTTGTTTCCGGCTTCGGGGGTGAAGATGAGGTACCATCCGGACTGAAGCTATTTGAGCAAACTTGGCCGTATTATGCTCGCCTCTTCAGGACCGCTTCACCAGACGAGCCTCCTCTGATGACTAACCGGATGTCCGGCAAGCGCTTCGTTAGACTCTATATGATCAAGCAAGCACATGGTACCTCAGCAGCCACAGATTCGCTCCCCAAGAGCAACGATGCACAATCCAAATTCACCATGTTCGTTGAACTCACAAGCCCAAAGATACTTCTAACAGTCAACTGTGAGCCATACTCTCCTCCTCCAACCAGCGATGCCATTTCCGCCACGCCATTTCAATCCGAATCCAGCGATCCAGACCCACCCAAAGATAAAGGGCCACCCAAAATCCTTCTCCACTTCTCGAACAGCCTCTTGCCATGGGATCATGCGGACTTTCCAGTAATAGACTCCACCTTGCTGTTCGCACAAAGGCATGCGGCTGCCATGATTCCATTTCTCACGATTGGGGAGGCTCTGGTTCCTTTCTGGAATTTCGACAGAGGGAATGGTGAATACCTTAGATAATTACGAGCTGTCGCTGTGTTGCTTGGGCGGGTATAGGCAGAAGACAGTGCGTCTGTTATCAGTGCACGCCCTGCCGTGCAAGCTAGTATAATAGTATATATATATTTTAATTTTACAACAACTTCTGCAATACGATGTGGACAAAGAAGGGACAAGGCGAGCATTACCAGTGCAATATATAATTATATAGACCGAACTTATTTGAGATATAAGAGAACAGACGAGCTAGTGAGTTAGAAAGAATGCGAATTCTATTTAATATATCTCTTATATTTATATTTTAAGATCTATTATCTAAATATACTAATAATATCGATTTTTATAATTATATTATCGCGGTACAACGGATTAGCCCTCCTGCCCTCCAACTACAGGTGGTTAACCTTCTGAGCCTAAGGTCCTTAGTCTTTCACGTGACCGCAGTCATAACAACATCCTCCGATTAAGTGGAAGCAAAAAGTGGACCTTTTCACTATCTTTCAACCCGCCAGTGTAGTCCACAATTCCAGTTGATATGGATCCAGTCACAATTGATGAGCTTATAGAGCGACCGTTGCTTGGCAATCCAGAGAGGCAAATAAGGCTGCTATATCTTCGGCCTGGAGAGCCAACCGATATTATCCAAGGACATCTCAGCAGTTGGGATTTGGATTGTGCTCCTCCATTTATAGCTATCTCTTACACCTGGGGCCCAGCAGAGCCTCGGTTACAGATTTCGATCGGAGAAAGAGAATATTTAGTCCGGAAGAATTGTGCCTATGCTCTGTGGCAGGCTCGATTCCACGAGCCCAGCTCATGGGTGTGGATAGACTCCCTTTGTATCGACCAAAATAATCACACGGAGAAGAACTTCCAGGTAACTATTATGGGAAAATATACGCCAAATCACTGCAAGTTTTGGCATGTATTGGTCTGGCGGACGAAAGCAGCGACTACATTTTCAAAGTGCTCCTTGATATGGACAAGATCATTCAGGACTTTCCAGAAAATTGGTACGATCTTGATGAAGACGAGGCAAAGCGTGTCTGGAATCCACCGTCAGGTGAAACATTGCTTGTGGAACTGTTCAACCACTGGAATAGATTCTCAGAGCGGGCTTATTTTTCGCGTGTTTGGGTTGTGCAAGAGCTGCTGGGGGGGCTGGGTCGTACTAAGGTTCTCTGTGGGACATCTTCGACTGATTGGGAGCTCTTGACAGACCTCTCATTTAGAATGGAAGCGTGTTTTAATACTTTTACTTTCACATCATCACACCTGCACCTAGAAGAGTCTCCGGCTCGGGACATTTACTCAATGGTCGCACAATTGCAAGCATTTGATAGTACGGAATTCAACTTCCCACGAATCCTTGAAGAGTCGCGTGACTGTCAAGATATAAGAGACCGCATATACGGCACATTAAACCTTATTGATTGGGAGCGATTTCACGTACCACGTCCAATTCCAGATTACAACATCTCGAGGGTTCTTCTTGCTGTAGAAGTATTACGAAGAACACTTGACCTCAACTTCGGGCTTATTGGATTTGCCACTCTGCCTGCGCTTGAAATTGCTATAGATGACCTAATCGCTGAGGGCTTTGTTTCGACACATGGTGTTAGTCACCTGGACAAAGTGCCTTCGGGCAGCACGTTAAGTCGAAGCTGGTACGACTCAGTCCAAGGGGCTGTCAGAATAGAAGGCGACGCATCTATGGGCCTTCATGTTAATCTGCGGAAGGGCAAGGACTATGGCCTCGATTCGACGAAGGCCGAGGACGTATTTGCCGCATGGGATGATGGCGAACGTATAGGTGGATATCCCAAGCCATTTGGTGGTAAAACTCCTGTAAAGGTTTTTACAGACTCTACTTTATCATTGCTGGCTTGTCCAGACACACGAGCTGGTGATATACTCCTTCATGTTGCCTACGTTGGTATCCTCATTATACGGC
Organism: Rutstroemia sp. NJR-2017a WRK4; assembly: GCA_002946385.1. Lineage (NCBI taxonomy): Eukaryota > Fungi > Ascomycota > Leotiomycetes > Helotiales > Rutstroemiaceae > Rutstroemia > Rutstroemia sp. NJR-2017a WRK4. Next base: position 28,501 of record NJPR01000086.1, read on the forward strand.
CAGCTGATGACGCTACGTCTTATATGGTCGTTGGAAAAGCCATACTAGTGAACGGTTACAAAATGTTAGTGGGAAACACAGCTGCAGCTTCTGCGTGGACTTGTGAATGCTGGTCGAAGCTACCAAGAAAATCATACAAGACTGCTTGTATCTACGTCAGGTTTCACGTATCAGATATACAAGCTTTATGTCTGGGCACGGGAACTGTAGAGGACCAGCCTAAGCAGTCACTTTACCAGGCCTCTTTAAACATTCCAGAACCTGGTACTCTAATACAAGATATAACAGATCGGGACTGGAGAAGTGACCAGGCGATAGTGCCTTTCTCAGAGGCTTGTGAGAGACATCGTTCTGTAGATACAAGCCTACCTGGTCTTCGAGTGTGTATCGAAGCCGAGACCGGACCGTACCTTAAAATTCTCAAGTGATATGCTTAAATGAAAAATGCCCCAGAGAGATAAACTAAATGGCAAATAGAAATTTTTTCTCAGGACAATACGTGTAATTGCTGCGGGCACCTAAATATATATTTAATAAGCCTTTCAAAATAGAAATAACTTCTACTTCACTCTCTACATTTCAAGTCCGTCAGATTGTGGGTGTTTCAGTCATTACCCGGCCTATGCGCTTGTTAGAGGTAGAAGGAGCAACTATCTGCTTTCTTGCATTTAGGCTCTGCTTCTAGCATTAGGACAATTCAAGCTTCTGACACTCATTTTCTCATACAGTTACAAGATACCACAACGGAGAATATCTTTCTCAAGGATCAGTAGACTATGCCAGTCGATCAGATATGGTCTCTTTAGAAAGTCTGGAGGAGTCTGGGCTATATGATCTATATCCCGAATTCGCCGAGATGCAAGGCACAGAAAGATGGACAAACCTGGCCTATTATTCCGGACCAAATGGCGGCCATTCGTTCCGGATACGGCGCGCGGATTGGCTGGGGCTCTCAAGTGGGGCGAAAATTGGCCCCAGTTCGTTCCAGCACACACAGCGATCCAGTGGGATGTCACGGTGGCGGGCGACGAACTACGGTAGGTCGAAAGATCGCTCTGCATCGCTTCTTTCCAGCTATCTAGTTTATATATACAAGAAAATTGGAGGCCGGAAAATCGCAGGTGGATATGAATAATTTTTTGAAGGCGACGGGGTGGCAGGAGATAGTGGCGGCGGGAGCGAAGGAGGATTTGGTTATACTGTTAGTGAAAAAGGAGGGTGCGGACGGGGGGAGTGGAGAGGCGGGCGAAGAGGATAAGGGGTGCATAGAGGAGGAGGAGGGTAAGTAGGAAGGCGCGATAGGGGATAAGAGTGAAGAATATTTGGAGTTGAGTTGTTTGATGTTATAGAGGTTAGTCGTAAATATGATGAAGGTCGTGCGAAGCGGGGAGATCGACAAGGTATACTTAAAGTTGGTGAATCGACGGGAAGTGTCTGGGGGCAAGTACGATAGGCGGTTGATATATATCAGGTATATAGTAGATATGCTGAAGCAGTGTACGGCGAACTGGGTAAAGATACTGAGGTTTTCTTGGTGGAGTATACTACAGGTCCAGGATACGAGGTACGGAGGGTTTGGGGGAAAAATAACGGCTACGGAGCGAAGTTGATTAAGGGGTATGATGGATACGGTATGGGGAGTACATACGGAGTGATGTTCCTGTTCATTTTTCGGGAGAGAAAGAGAGACGGAGCAGATAAATGCAATAATACTCACTCTCCAAGAGCGGCGTCACCTTTGCTATTCCAGAGACGCTGATGATGCTCATCGCTGCGGTGGCTTCATCAGATCGACTACGGAGCTACGTCCAAGTACCTAAGTGCTATCAAAGCCACAGACAAGATCAAGCACGATGAACATCGCCCTTCAGCAGCTCATGCATAAGAAAACGCGCCTCCGCCTTATGTGCTTTCATATCAAGCTCATGAATAAACCCCCATCTCGTAGCCAGGCTCGCTAGCAACTTATCAGTTTCCACTCCAATTTCCGGCGCGCTTCCACACAAGATAACACCAGTTTCCCGACTGGAGGCAACCACTCGCTGAGATCTGGGTCTGCACGTGGCGTCGTATGCTTGCAATGCTGCCGCCAGCTGCGAAGCATCCCGAACATCGGCGAGCAGAGTCTGCAGGACCATGGCGTCTTCGAAAGCCATACCTGCTCCCGAACCCTGCCACGGCGTCATGGCATGCGCGGCGTCGCCCATCAAACAGACGTTGCCTTTTACATAGGTTGGCGCGTCGAGGTGGTGGTACTCGGCATATGCGAGCGGCTCGGGGTTTTCCAGCAACAGCTATTGTGAAAATTAGAGGGATGACGGACTTTGTACCTATTTTTCCCTCGACCGATTCAAGATTTAAATAACGGTATTCAGGTAAGAGGAAATGCTACAACTTACATCGATGATACCTTGCGTTATTGGGCATTCCTTCCATGTTGCTAATGCGTCTTCCAACTTCTTTCTGTCGATTGGTGTCTTCCACGACTTTGAATCCTCAAACCCGCTATTTCCGTCAGAAAAGATCGCCGCTACGCATTGCACAGTTTTGCCATTATCGAGAACATCATGCAGCAGCATGGCTCCATCACCAATCCACCCATACTGTCGATCCTCCTTGAAATATTCTTCTCCCAGCAGCTTCTTCGCCTTTTCAAATGGCACTAAAGAACGACAGTCCCAAAATCCCGCGAATTTTGCATCAGTCGCTGGGTGGCTGTCCCCTAGTACGTATTTCCGCACGAAACCATGGATGCCATCTGCACCAATCAGCAGATCCGCATGCTCCACGGAGCCATCTGCAAAGGTAAGTAAAACGCCCTTCTCTCCATCTGGAGCATCTTGAATCTTGACAAGGTTTTTATTCGCGTGCAAAGAACCACTCGGGATAGGTTTGAGCAGCTCTTGCAGAAAAGCAGCTCGATGTACAACCAGCGTCGGCTCTGCGCCGGCCAAATCAAAAAGAAGGCTTCCGGCAGCTGGACCTGTTGCCTGAACGATTTGCAAACGTGAGCCATTTCTCATCCGGCAACTCTTCGAGATAGAAAGAAACATACAATCATCAAACGGCTAGAATTCATCTTCACCGCCCCGGCCTTATCAAGTGCATCTCTGACCTCAGTACTGATCTCCTCGAGCGCTCGTTGACCATTGACGGAAATTCCCACCGCGGCGCCACGTTCGGAGAATTGTGCTGCAGATTCATAGATGTTGACTTCGAGATGCGGATTGCTTTGTAAAGCACTAGCTATGGTAGCACCGGCTAGTCCGCCGCCTGAGATTGCAATTCTGAGACGGTTTGTGGGTTTAGAAGCTTCCATTTTATGTTGAAACTATGGGTGCTGGTGATAGTCCAATGGCGATGCAGGTATGGAGGCAGAATGGAATAATGATATTTTGGCTTTCTAGTAAATAAGTAAAGTAAAAGCTGGGGACCTCTGAGCAATATAGCAACACTCTTATATAAGTAAGCTAAAACACCTAAGTGGTGGTAAACGTACAGCGACGCTGTGTAACAATGAGATGATGCATTCGAACGGCATTCATCACTGTACGTACATGAGCATATTATTACAAGAGCGGGCTGCAAAATGCTGACCCACATAACCGCCCACAATATACGTATATAAGCTAACTATTTGTGGGCCTCCTAAGTTCTGGAAGTACGTCCAACTGTTGGCCACTCCATTGAACAGGGGATGATGTGGGATATCATACTTCCATCTGCGTTTCTCATGCGAGAAAACTCATCGATGTGAAGTACTATTGTTTGTCAAGACTCAAAAAGTCGAGATCACCTCCCTAATTCTTTTATTATCTCACCAATCTTCACGTACCTGATTGCTAGTAGACAAGCGCCTTGGTCGATATGTGCGTTTCAACTACCAAATTTCTTTTCGTTCCCTCAGTTTCCGCGTTAGGGATTAATAATATATCTTATTGTGATAAAAAGCTCCTATGTTTGTGTAGCTGCTACAATTTTGCCGAAACACCTTCCTCTAAAAATTAAAATCATGAGAAATACCCATTGTGAACAAAAATAGCTTCTCCAAACCTGACAATTGCTTGCTCTTTTCTAGGCATTTAGTATGGATGCTACAGTGTTTCCTTGAGATGGAACAGCCCGCCGATCTCCCATCTGGGGATTATCTTCGTGGAGTCGTGGATTCGTGGATCGAAAGTTGTCAGTACAACGCACCCGTATAGTTTAATAGTTTGGATGACGAGGGAGTAGGAGAATCATATAGATGGGCCATATATATTGATAGAATCAGCTTTGATCACACAACCGCTGCAGAACGCACCTTTATGGGTGCGCGCAGGCAGGGGTGATCTTTACAACAGAGATGATGGCAGGGAGAATATGCTCTTGATACTGTTGACTACAAATTCCGGTGACACTCATCTGAGAGGGAAACGAAGTGTAGGGAAGCAGGCAGCCAGAAATCTGCCAGCCATCTCAATCATACTTCAATATACGATTACGGCCATTCTATCTATGAAAGTGCAAAATAGTGTTGTAGTTGAGAAAGCGAAAGACTACTGTTTGGCGAAGGGGCTTGAACTTACAGTACAGTCTTTGTCCCCACGTCAATCAAAACCAATCGCTTTGAGCAAGGCGATCTTGTAAATGTATAAAGTCTTAGATTCGGTTACCTTAATTATGACAACTAAGAGAGTCCGATCGTGCTTTTAGAGATAATTCGAATATAGAGAATGTGGGACTTTTACATTGCTCAGAAGGAAGAGCGTACTGGCAGCTGTATTCTCTTTGAGCTGAAGTATTGAAAGTTTTGTGAAGTTTAGTTATCGAATATTTGATAGAAGGCTTTCAGGCTGTGAATAGTGTTATGGGTATATTGAGTACCGGTACGTACTGTATACGAAAAGTAAAAGGGGGAGTGGAATGGCGATGAAAATAGCCGATATAAGCCATCCAATAACTCGAGGAGTTTTGAAGCATTTTGTGAAAATATCACCGAAATATATATACCACGAACTTACATGACCTTTACATGAAAGTAAAAATGCGAATAACAAAGATTTTGCCCATGGCTTCGTAAGAAAATGAAGGAATCGGCCAGTTTTAGCACGTTGTCAGATTGTGAACATATTTCTAGCAAAATGAAGTGCTTATCGAATATATACTTTATTTGTTTATCGTCTTTCAATAATCATTTGGAGCGTCAGTTCCAAACCCCTATCCTTGCCGATTTCTCGGATTATGACTTGGTAGCAAGAACGATAGCAACTGGCGTTTCGAGTCTGGCCTTTTGCCCGTTTAAAGCCTTCTCCAGTTCATACCACAAATCTTGAGCTTCCGATTCCGGAAGAACTGGTACCCAGGTACCAATATAACCTTTCAGCCAAACAATGTCCTTCTCGTCAATCCAGTCCTTATCATTCTCCACCCAAATTCTTTCATCTGTACTTCCAATTTTACTCTCTCCAACTCGCTCATTCGTCTTGAAAGAGTCGATGGAGCCTTGAGCATTGATGTATATCCTCTTAACTGCTTTCCACTCACTTTCTGGGAATTCCAAGCAGTCAAGACCAGTGTTTATGATACGGAACGCATGAGTAAGAAGCTCACTCTGCGCCCTCTGGGAATAAACTTGGTAGATAGCGTTCCAAGCCTTCTGCGCAGCGTCATTGCCTACAATACGGGGAACCGTATAGTGGGTGATAGCTACGGTTCCTCCAGTCTTGAGAACTCGTCCGAACTCTTTAATCGCCACTGCGGTATCTGTCCAATGAATGCATTCGCATGCAGTGACAAGATCAACAGAGTTTGACTCCACCGAGCTCTTCTCAGCCCCTTCTTGCAAAAATCTCAGTCGGGATGCTGGGATGCCAACTTCCTCGGTGAGAATCTTTTGGGCGAGTGTGGCGTACCCGTCATTAGGATCAGAAACAATGACGTTCTTGAAGCGATCAGCAAGAGTTGAGGAAACGACTCCACATCCGGCTCCATTATCGTGAGCTGTCAGCCACTCTGTACCGTTCTTCTCAGAGTGATATTGATATATGCGCTGGAAGAAAGACTTTGGGTAGATAGGGCGAAACGCAAGGTACTCGGACCAGTTGGCTCCTTGTGCCACTGAAAATCCAATCTCTTCAAAAGCACCCGCAGTGTTCGTTTTGGAAGTTGTTGTCGTTGACATCTTGAGTCGCTATCTTGGAATGAAAGGTACAAAATAATTTTGGTGTTGAGGAGGCAGCGGATAGAACACTCAAGCTCGTGTAAAGTTATTTCAGGCTTGTGATGCTTAGCTATAAAGTCGCCATTTATTGCGGACCGTCGTGATATAAGTGCATCTGGAACACTCACCTGGCCTCAGTTGAGTAAACATAAAGTCCGAGAATTACCTCATCCAGGTCATTGGTAAATTTTCGGGAAATTACCATCTGTTTTCAAAATATCTGGCGACATCGGAGACCCGAAATGTCAGCGCGGTATTTTATTACTTAATTAGGCATTTTTAGAGACCATATGGCCTCAGAGAAGACGCTGAAGATCAATTACTTGAGCTGGTGCAATATAGACTATAAACTCGTCGATCACGAAGAGGCACAGTATTTGAAGGTGAAAGGAAGTACAGTTAACGTGCAATCAATATCCAGAAAATTTCTCAGCTTGAAAAATGACTTCAACACAATCACAACCACAACCACTTTCTTCACTTGGAGTCGGAGCTCCTGCGACGCCAACGGAATTCAAGAAAAGTCCGGAATTCACAAATGGTATGAATAAAGCACCCCGAGATGTTGCCTGGTACCAGGCCGAATTGAATAAAGTGCCCAAGACTGCGCAAGAGATATTCAAAGAATATTCTGGCATTCCAGAGGAGGAAATTCTTGACCACATACATCGTGTCAGAGACCAAGCCTGGGAAATGTAAGAGTCACCATTATTCATGTCTGTATCTGAATTCTAATTGTCATAGTCTCCCATATCCATGTATTGGTCTTTTCAGATTTCTTGACCTCCCCGCCTGTCTATCGCCCGTTTACCCTGAAGTTCTGAGCCGAGTCCGCGCTGGTGAAACTTTTCTAGATCTTGGATGCTGCTTCGGCCAGGATATCCGCAAGCTTGTGCATGACGGAGCATCGTCTGAAAACATCGTGGGTGTTGACACCGAGTCACGCTTCATCGACCTAGGCTACGAGCTTTTCCGCGATTCGGGGAAGCTCAAAGCTCAATTTCGTGTTGGAGATGTCTTCGCTCCTGATTTCCTCGAGGAGTTTTGGGGTAAAATCGATATCATCTTCATCGGATCCTTCTTGCATTTGTTCAGCTTTGAACAGCAGACAGTTATTGTAAGCCAGCTCCTTAAGCTATTGCGAAACCGTAAAAACTCTCTGGTGTTTGGGCGCCATATGGCTATGGAGCAAGGAGGAACTCTTCGCACGAACGCTTGCGGATGGTCACTCTACCACCACAGTGACAAAACTATCCGTGAATTATGGGATACGGCTCCAGAAGGAAAATGGGAAGTAGCGTCAAATATGGTTGAGTATCGATCGGAGGCGTGGGACAATGGAGTAAAATGGCAGGGTAGTAATGAGGTTAAGCAGCAATATTTCTCTGCTAGAAGGCTGTCATGATCGGACCGAGGGCCTTCGATTAGAAATTAACATCAGTTCTAGTCAATGATCAAATCCGTTCAAGAATTTTGTCGACAAAGTGTTGTGGAGAATAAAACGTATCATTCATTTTAGGAAATTCTTTCTCCGACGTAGAGCCTTTTTCGGAAAATGGAATCGGCTTGTAAATTGTGTTTGCTGTATATTATGAACCATCTTACCAGAGTTATCTCCTAGAAAAAAGATATTAAGAAAGGGTCTTGTCACTTACGAGACTTCCATGCAAAAGAAATCCATCGAAAATCTTCTTTGTCCTCTTAATCAACGCAATGACTGAATACGCAGGTTACTCGAAAGTGAGCCCGCAATGGCTAGAGGTAAGTATATCATAGCTCTACAAGCCGGATCTTTTGGAGTTAGATTGTTGACATATGATAGCTTGTTTCCGAATTCCCAGAACTTGATAATTTGGATAGAATAGGCATAGTTGAGCGCCGTCAACTTTTCGAAAAGATTGAGGCGAGCATTCCCCCACGAAAGCTACCGGATGATGTGAAAGATGAATTGATCACGGTGCGGACTTTCACCATCACCGCTCGTGATGGATACGATATTCCAGTGCGTAGCTATGTACCCAACTCTACGGGAGAATCGCGTCCAGTACTTGTCTACTTGCATGCTGGGGGGTTTCTGTTCGGTGACCTGGAAAGTGGCGACATGAATTGTCGAATTCTGGCCACGCGACTGAATATAAGCATCCTAAACGTAGGCTATCGTCTGGCACCAAAATGGCAATTTCCACATGGGGTAAATGATAGTTATGATGCCACTGAGTGGGTAAGTCTTTCCTGGAGTGAAGGTTTTCTGCCCGGGAAATCACTCAAAGCGAGTACTGATTAGCATCTTCGCAGGTTGCAGCCAACGCCGAGAAGCACTTGAAAGCCTCACCCGCTAAGGGCTTCATAGTCGGTGGCATATCTTCAGGTGCAAACTTCGCTGGCGTTATCGCATATATGGCTCGCGACTCTGGACTCTCCCCACCCATCACAGGTCTTTGGTTGTCCATCCCGGTTTGTATAATGCCGGATGCATACGAGCATCTCCAATCCGAGCTAAGAGACCAACTACTCAGTCTCGAGCAAAATAATGACAACCCGCTATTGACACGGAAGTCACTCAATGACATTCAGGGTAGGTCTACTCTATGTAATTGGTAATCATGTAACTGAAATTGAATTCTAGGGCTTTACAAGTGCCCTCCGGATGATCCTCGAATTTCGTTTCTCCTGAATACGGATCATTCAAACTTACCGAAACGAGCATACTTTCAGATCTGTGGACGAGATCCCCTGCGAGATGAGGCATTTCTATGGCAGAAGCTGCTTCAAAAGCATTCAGGAACAAAGTCTAAGATACATTTGTACTCGGGAATGCCTCACGGATTTTGGCGCTTTCTGCAAATGAAAGCAAGTAAGGAATGGCCTGATGATATGGTCGAGGGCATTAGATTCTTGGTTACACCAGAAGAGCAAGAAGAGGAAAGCGTTATAGAAGTCAAGGCACTTTGATAGTTCTAATTAGATTTAGCTGAAGTTTTACAATGAAGAGAATATCTATCAACCTGCAAGGTTATACAACAGTACTATTTACTCTTTGCCACCAATCTTCCGCCACTTCTTGCATTCGATCTTTGTCAAATTTATGACCATAAAATTCAAGTGAAGGTTTGAAACTGGCATCATCGGTAATGTGCAATACTCGAACTAAAACGTCAAACTAAAGTGCGAAGAAGATTAGTATCGACATTTACACGTAAAAGGTGGAAAAGCAAACAGTCAACTTACATGCCATGGATCGGAAGATTTCCGAAGGTCATCATCTACTTTCAAACTACCCAATTCTACCGCCGTAGGTCGTCGTTGGAAATTTAAAGCCGTATTGAAGAGAGCTCGGTTTCCCAAATGAGTCTCAATAACCTCTCTAACATTGCTGGAGCTATGCGAACCATCTTGCGCTTGTTGTTCTTGTATCTGGTGCGCTAGGTGAGCTAGAACACTATTATCATGCTGAATTGGGATGTCGCGGAGATGAAGAGGAAGTGCATTGATTAGTGGGCCGACGATGTCAAAAACCCCATCGATATCTTCTTCACGCCCAGAGATGATGTACTCAAAGGCTGCATCCTGTGATTGCGTGTAGGTGCTGAGAGTTTGTGCCCAGGCTGCATTGAAGATACTGGCATATGTGATGCTATTTTTGACGCTGAATGGAGTTAACCCTTGTGAAGTAATCTCTGGCAGGTAGATGATGGTTTTTGCTCTGCTAGGGACGACCTCAATTTTTCCCGAAGGAACAGGGAAAGAAAGCAAAGACGGCCGTTGATCTCTCAGTACGGAAACCCAGTACTCATCATCATCCTTGGCACGAATTTGATCATGGGCTGAAACAAAAGCTTTATATGGTGCAGGCTGTTGAGCGAGAAACTTTTCCTCATTTTCATAAGCCTGCAAAAGGGCCGTCTTGATGAGTTTGAGCGACCACCCATCAATGGTACGATGATCTAGTTCAATATGAGCGAAATATCTGTTGCCATGCTTAATAAAGTGAGCTCGATGCGGCAAGAAGCAGTCGTCTATGTGGGGAGTTCCTGCGGTTTCGAAAGTGGGTTCCACCTCGTCTTCCGAAGCTGAAGATAGAACTACTTCTGGGTGAGCATTTTTCAAAACCACCTGCAGAGGTTCGCCGCCTCTTTCAGAGTCTTCAAGGTATATGCTTCGTAGAACAGAGTACTTCTGCACCACAAGGTTCCATGCCTTAGCGAGTCTTTCCAGAGATATTTTAGGCCCAGACAGGTGGAAGACCTCCATTTGCCACGAGATTATGAAAACGTCCGGATTGATTGCTCGCTGTCTCATTATCTCACGCTGGAATGGCGCCAAAGGGTAAGCATCTTCGATCTGGACAGCACTGTTGTCTTTCAATCTTGACGCGAGGACATCTTCATAAGGCTGAAGCAACGTGGCTACCGAGTCGGTATCTTGTGATGGCTGAATAGCTTCCTTTGGAGTTTCTTTGACCACCTCAGCAAGGGTGACTAAATGCTCCAAAGTCTCTCCACGAATAATTCCCCGAACAGTAATGGAGAGACCGACGTTCTTAGCTCGCGTCACAATCTGAATTGCAGCGATGGAGTCGCCTCCGAGAGCGAAAAACGAAGTTTTTAGCCCTATAATTTCAGTTGGCACACTTAAGACATCACTCCATATCTTGCGTAGTATGTCCGCCGTTGATCCAGGAACTATTATAGTCGCATCGTCGGTGTCAGGAAGTTGCACCAACTGTTTATATGTGTCAAACTCCATACCATTCACCCAAGTTTTTAAAGCCTTTCGGTCAATCTTTCCAGAGATAAGAAGAGGCATTCTATCAAGCACAATCCAGATTGTGGGTATCATATACCCGGGAAGATGGATAGCCAGATGTTGCTTCAAGAGTCCAAGTTTTTGTTCCGTGATCGACGAGTGCAATTCCTTTGAAAGCGTGATGTCAGAACTTGCATGAGAGTCTAAGCTTGATAGTTGGAAGCTCAGAACTACCACAATTTGCTGTGCGCATGGTCCCTCTTTTGGTAGATGAGCAAGAACAGCAGATGTGTTACCATATGCCATAATCTGATTCTCAATTTCGCCAAGCTCGATCCGGAATCCGCGCAATTTAACTTGGGTATCACGTCGACCAACAATATGCAGACTGCCGTCATCGTTGTATTTTGCCAAGTCTCCCGACCGATACAACATGTTATACGAGCTCGTAGGGTCAATTTCTTTCATCCATTTAGGAGCAGGTACAAATGCAGCTTCAGTGGTGGCTTTGTCATTGAAGTAACCTTGTCCAAGGAGTGGTCCCGAGATGACTATCTCTCCTATGCAGCCTACCGCACTCAATTCATGATAGTTGTCAGGATTCACAATCCACATCGTAGCTCCGATATTCTTCCCAATGTGCGCTGGATGAGCGTCTGAAGATACTCTGAGATTTCCTGAGCAGTACACAGCGGTCTCTGATGGTCCGTAGCCAGCTGTCAAGTCAACATGATCAGCCCACCTCACAATAGTCTCTTTGGTGATAGGTTCGCCTGCAAGGACAATCGTCTTCAAGGTTGGAACGTCCTTGGGGAACAAGAGATTGGCAACCGTAGGAACAACAAGCAGCGTATTGACTTTTAAGCTAGTTATTGCCCCTGCCAGATTGTTCATTCTCTCATGCTCGGACGGCACACAGATGCAACCGCCAAAAGCTAAAGTAGTGAAGAATTCGCCTATTGAAAGATCGAATGTATGAGCTCCGAATTGAAGGGTTCGCCAATGCTTTCCTGCACCATAGGCAGTTCCATGATGAATAATTGAGGTGCATATAGCGAAGTGAGACATCAAAATTCCTTTGGGCTTTCCCGTGGTTCCTGAAGTAAAGAGCAGATAAGCAGTGCTGTCTGTTAGAGGCTCTGGTGATTCAGTCCATGCCTCATGAGAAGGTTCGTCGTCGAGAGTAACCACTTTAACACTAGTTTCCTCAAAGAGTTTTGCGCCAGACGTCGAGGCGATTACCATGCCAATCTGGACAGTGTTAATGACTTCAAGAATGCGAGCATGAGGATGAGCCGGGTCAAGAGGCACATAAACAGCGCCCACTTTGAAGACAGCGAGAATCGCAACTACTGTCCAGATCGACTTCTCGAAACATACTCCAACAAAATCTCCAGGTGCAATGCCAAGCTTGGTCAACTTCGCTGCTAGATATGAAGAGTATTCATCCACCTGTCGGTAGCTAAAAGTCCTTTCCAGATCGCACACGGCCGGTGAATCTGGCTGTTTCAAAACTTGTCTGCGGAAGAGGTGGTGAATAGTGGTTCTCTCTGGTGGAGGTGTGTTTTTATTCCAATCACGTATTTGATGGATGTCATGTTCACTTAATGAGGTGATAGATCCAACCAAATCGTCTTCCGTTGCCTGACTTAGCTGAGAGATTATCTTCTGAAGTTGATGGGTAAGATTTTCTGCTTGTTTGGTCGAGACAACTCGAGTGTCGTGTTGTACTTCAAGCTTGAGAGTCGCTGTGGTTGAAAGGGTGAATGTGACGACCAACGGATAGGAATGCTGCTCTTTCGTCCCTAAGCTATCGATATACTCGAGGCCTAAGGTATTTGTAGAAGATTCTACTGCGTCTGAGAATTCCATTGGTTGAACAACCAAGAGAGTTTGAAAGTCCATAGTTGTGTTCTCTTCCCCTGCTAAATATTTGCGAATCTTCGATATACCAGAGGACTCATAGGCCATCATATCAACCGCTTGCTGTTGAACTTGCGAAAGGAAGGAGCGCACTTTTTGATTCGAATCAATTTGCAAAACGAGCGGAACTAGGTTGATTGTTGGACCAGTAATCTGAGCCACTCCGGGCACTGGAAGGTTTCGACCGTTATTAATGAGACCAAACACCACTTCTTCGGTCCCTGTAAGATGAGAAGATAATACTGCCCATGCTGCCCGGAGTAAAATGGATTTAGTGACGCCAAATGGTGGAGGAGCCTCCAAGTTAAGGTGTCGTACGACCGTTGACGAAGGAACAGGTTGAAAATCAAGATTCTGTGGAGGCTGTGGATAAGGGGTTGGATTTTTGCCACTGAGAGCCTTCCTCCAAAATTCTTGCTCTTCTTTCTGATCTGAGAATGTAGGAATTAGTACACGATATTATTAGACTTGGGAGAAAAATTAGAGAAAAGATTGAAGAGCTGGCGCCTGGACTGAGAGTTGCACCATTTGACCGGATGCAGATCTCACAATCAGCTGTTCATTCTGGGAGTGACATAACCCAGGAATTCAAAAATCGCAGAGTAAGAAATACTTACTGCCCATGGTAGCGTGTTTGACAAACAAATCGAACGCCTGGCGCTCGACGACACTTTCGTTTCTGTATCGACTAGCCACTTCATGGAGAATTTCTGTAATTGACGTTCCATCGCATATAGCATGATGTATAGTCCAAACGAAGTATTTCTGAGCTCGGTACCTGCTATCAGCATCGATAATGACGCTGTATCGAGCTAAGGAGTCACCAGCTGCCATGGTAGCATTCTTATCCTGGTCTAGAAAGTTGTCCAGTGGCATACTATGAGTTTCCCAATTTGTCTCCTGATCTATAACAACTTGCACGTAGCCTATTTTTGCTTCCAAATAGCATATTCGCGTCCGCAAGACTGGATTTGCCTCGATGGTTGCTGTCCAAGCTGCCCTGAAAGAGCTCATGGAAACATGGTCTGCTAGTTTGAAGACGAATTGGCGTACGTATGAGTTCTTTTCTTCTCCTATCTCTGTCACGAGACTCTCTTGCATAGGAGTGCAAGGGTATGCATTTTGAATATCCCGCGGAGATATGTCACATTTAGTAGCAATCGCCGTTTTCAGGTCTTGTAAGGGGATGCTGTCGTTCAATAGACTAAAGACCTCTAGAGTACTTTCAACCGTCTCTTCTGTAGGCCTTACAACACGAGCTACCTCTGACATCTCCTCTAAGGAAGGGTTGTTGAAAACCTGTTGAATGGTGAGAAGAATTCCTTGCTTCTGGGCGGCAGCTACTAGACTCTGGGCTGATCTCGAGTCGCCGCCGACTTCGAAGAATATATCCTCATCAGTGAAGTTTTGAGGGTCATCTTGAAGGATTTCAGCCCAGAGAAGTAGCAAACGGTGCTTAATAACGTTTATGTCGAAATTTTCACTGGAGGATGTGGTGCTAGCGAGCTAAAGTCACGGTTGACAAACATGAATCAGCATTTAGTGCCTCAAAGCTCCCAGAGAGCAACGTACCTTCCTGTTGAAGTGATCACTATCTACAGAATTATAGATATTTCCTTCTATAGATGTCATTGTGAGAGCAGGTATCTGAGTTGAGTTGAGCTACTCGATGGGGAGACTCTGTAAACTTGCAAAGTATCTGGATATTTGAGAAGAATCTGGTGTATTTGATACACAGTCTAGCATGAGATGAACTTAGACCTTCAAAGGTTACGTAATGGCTTCCAAGGAGGCTTTTTGGTATTCGCGATCAGTTCGGTTCATTCATAACTAATGCGGCATTGATATACCGACATAATTCCAAACAAGCAAGTGACATTCCGGTGATGACCGGGAAATATTTGTTTACTACAGAAGAGGAAAGATTTGAGTTTTGCTATATCATCATTGACGGTTTTGCAAGTTTCACATTGTATATAAAGCTGTATAATGAGGTGTGTGGTTTAGCAATATTACACCACCCATATTGACATCTGACTTGAACGGTTCTTAAGTAACATCTGATTAACATTAACCTCGATTTAACATCGAAAATGTAAGTTCCCTATGATTTTGGCCAAGGAGACTGTTTCTGATCGACCTCATCGTGACAGGCTCCAGAATCCCGCACTAAAGTATTCTGCTTTTCCAAAGCTGCATCCAGTCAACCGGAAGTGGCCAGAGAAAAGCATCACAAAGCCACCACGGTGGCTATCAACAGACCTGAGAGATGGCAACCAAGCTCTCCCACAGGTACTTTTACCCTCCCAGCTATGAAAACTCATTGCTGACATATGTTGAAGCCTATGGATAGCGACGCAAAGTTTCGGTATTTCCAATCCCTCCTGAAATATGGTTACAAGGAGATCGAAATCTCTTACCCTTCTGCATCACAGACAGAATACGACTTCACACGACGACTAATACTTTGTGACGCTGTGCCCGACGATGTCTGGATACAAGTCATGGCACCATGCCGAGAAGAACTGATTCGAACGACCATCGAATCAGTTCGAGGCGCAAAGAAAGTAATCCTTCATTTGCACTTATCTACATCGGCCTGTTTCCGAGAGATCGTCTTCAATATGACGCCACAAGAAACGATTAATCTAGCAGTACGCTGCGCAAAGTTGTATCGTGAGCTCACAACAGACTCGGGGGACCCAGAGATGATGAGAACTGAATGGACTCTGGAATTCACACCGGAGAACTTCCAAGACACATCCGTGGAATTTGCACTTCAAATCTGTGAGGCTGTGAAAGAAGCTTGGCAGCCTACCGTGGAAAACAAGATTATCTTCAATCTTACGTCAACAGTGGAAGTGGCTATGCCCAACATTTTCGCTGATCAAGTTGAGGCTTTTTGTGACAATATTTCCGAGCGAGAAAAAGTCTGTGTATCATTGCATAATCACAATGATCGAGGTTGCGCGGTAGCAACATCTGAGCTGAGCCAGTTAGCTGGAGCTGATCGAGTGGAAGGCTGCATCTTCGGAAATGGAGAGAGAACTGGAAACGTTGACTTGGTCACTCTCGCTCTGAATCTCTATACTCAAGGTATACACCCAGGGATTGATTTTGGGGATATTAATCAGGTAGTGAATATGGTGGAAGAACTTACTAAAATTCCCCTACACTATCGAGCGCCGTATGCAGGTAGACTAACATTCTGCACCTTCACTGGAACACACCAGGATGCAATTCGTAAAGGATACAAAGTACGAACAGCTGCTGAGGAAAAAACGGGACAGGTTGTTCCCTGGAGGATGCCATATCTACCGATGGATCCAGCCGACTTAAATCGAAAACATGAAGCTATCATCCGTATCAATTCCCAGAGTGGAAAAGGAGGAATTGCGTGGTTTGTGCATAAGATATTCAACATTGACATGCCTCGAGGCCTTGAGCTTGATTTCACTAAACTTGTCAAAACCTACGCCGACAGTACGGGTATCGAAATTATGTCCGGCATGATCGAAGACCTTTTCCGATCTTACTATATGCTACCCATATCATCTCAGGGCAAATCAATCCGTTGGGAGCTCGAATGCCCCGAAGTGACTGCTGCATTGGATTCGTCAAAAGGTGGAAGCGGGAAGTCCAACGATGAATACGTCACGAATGTAACTGTGATGAGGTTGGAGAAGATCCATGGCATCGAAATTGAAGTACTTGATCGGAAAACGCAGACTATTGGGAAAAAGGATGGTTTTCAGAAGACAGCGAAGTTTATCCAGCTAAGATCAAAGGGCAGGGCCGCGGCATGGGGTGTTGGTTTACACGAAGAACCTACACTCGCTTCATTACAAGCTGTAAGATTTTGATCCCATGGTTACGCATAAGACGCTAACTTTCTTAGGTCTGGAGCGCTGTATCGAACTTGACAGCAGACGTCGGAATGTAATGATGAACCGTTGATGGTGGCTGATCACGTCCCGGCAAGGGGAAAGAAGAACTAATTTACCTTCTAGCGAATGAAACGCAGACGCAAATCCGTGCAAAAGTACGCTCATTAGACTAGATTCTTTGTTCTGTCGTCAGAAACGATACAACTACAGTACTTGCTGTTATTAAGAGGTTAACTGGGTCTCAAAAACTGAGCGAGTTCCGGGCTTGCTTCCTAAAATGACAAAAAAATTATAACACTAAACATGCCAGACCGTTAAGCTCTAGCGTTTCGCGCAATTATGACCTGACAAACGCAATTCTGACCTGATAAACTTAATTCTGACCCTGCCAAACTTAATTCTGACCTGACAAACTTAAAACGCACGTCTTTTCGGTGAAGCCGATCAACATTCCATTCTAAGCGAGAAAGGGGAGCCTCGTCGTTTGTAGATCTCACCCGTGTCGGCCACTGGTACTGATCAACGATCTTTTGTATGATAAATTACTTAATTTGGTAAATGAAAAAACCGAAATCCTCCGAAATCCTTCGAAGCGTAAGAAGAGTAAGCCGGGCCGCTTAAACAGGCAGTCAAGAGCCGACGCTTACATGCAGTTACAGTACATGGATTCTCCCCATATGCCGCAACGGTCCGATGATTACAAGGACTAGGAACATTCCCCAGAAATGACAAATAAATACTGATTGCTAGATAATGAGTCAAGATCATCATGCTGAAGGCTTCCGCACATACAGTCTCGACAATATTGAAGAATCGCTAGTTCTCCTATCATATAGTCATGGAACCCGAGCTTAGCAAAAATGGGGAGAAGGTGGAGGGAGAATTGTCAGAGGGGTCCATTTTCAAAGGGCCTACGGAATCATCACTCAAAGACCTCACTGTTGGCAAGCTGCTTGATACACAGTCCAGGCAAAACCCAGACAAGGTCGCTGTGGTGTCTCGATGGCAAGGCACGAGCCTGACTTATGAAGCTCTGCATATTTCAAGTCGTAAAATAGCACAAAGGCTTCTTGCACATGGAGTACGGCCAAAAGATCGAGTTGTAGTGATGGCCGGAAATGCAATTGAATACACTCAGTTGTTCTTTGCAGTAGGTGGAATTGGAGCTGTCTTTGCTATCGTCAATCCTACTTTCACACAGGATGAAGCATTGGCTGCTGTAGAGTTTTTGAGTAAGTCGTTCTCTCATTGTAATTTTGAGCAGCAATGATGGTTAGGCAGAGATTGAAATATCTATTCAGCACTGACTAAAAATTGCAGATCCCGCTGCCGTGTTTGTGGCTGACAAGATCGGATATCGGAAAAATGCGACCCTCCTTAAACAGCTTGCCAAACATCCTGAATATGCACCACTTGTTGTGCAGCTGGGAACTACCGAGAAGGTGTGTGAGAATATTCTTACATGGTCTGAGTTTAGCCAAGGGGAGCTCAACGCCTCCACTTCCGACCTTTTGGAGCAATCTTGGGCAGTAGGAACCTCAAGCGACACTATTTGTATACAGTTCACAAGTGGTACTACAGGTCCCAGGAAGGCAGCAATGGTATCGCACGGGTAAGTACCAACCTTTCAGAATCACACTTGTGAGCTGTACTGATCTATTCAAAAGGAACCTGCTCAACAATGCTTTCCTCGTTGGAGAGCGTTTGGAAATCGTGGCGAGTGATGTGATTTGTGGCTGCGCACCATTATTTCATTGTTTCGGCTTGGTATGCGGCCTGTTGCTCACACTTATGTACGGGAGCACAATCGTTCTTCCATCCGACGTTTTTCTTGCAGACGCAACTCTGGAGGCTCTTGCCGAAAATAAGTGCACTGTTATCCATGCGGTGTCTTCCATGCTGCAAGCAATTCTAGACCTACCGAACATGAAGAGCCAGTCGTCAAAAGTGAGTTTACGAACTGGAATTATTGCTGGCTCAAGTTTTTCGAAGAATTTGCTCGTACAACTTAGTGCGAATTTCGGATTGAAAGATCTCGCATACGGTTACGGTATGTGAATCTCAGCTGAAGCTCACAGCCTTGTAGAAATTTGAGATATGATAGCTAACTTTGCATAGGCATGACTGAGCTTTCGTGCATAGCGTTTCTCACAACCCCATCCAAAGTTTCACTGTTCGACAATAATACCTCCGTTGGCACTGTAATGTCGCATGCATATGCCAAAGTAGTGGACAGTAATCTAAGTACTCTGCCTCCAGGGTCGTCGGGTGAACTGCTAGTGTCTGGCTATTCCGTATTCCAAGGGTACTACAAGAATCCGGAAAAAACAAACGAGGCGATCATAAAAGATTCGCAAGGACGGGAATGGCTTCGGACGGGTGATCTTGTGACAATAGACACCTTGGGCCGTTGTACTATCATTGGAAGAGTGAAAGATATGATAAAGAGAGGTATTTAAAATCATCCCAGTCAAGATTCACAGAACTCAAACACAAAATCAGCTGACACATGACCGCATCTCAGGTGGAGAGAACATATTCCCGAGCGACATTGAACAAGTACTTGAGTCCCACCCTGGTATCAAGGCGGCAGCTGTAATTGGGGTTCAAGACCCCTACTGGGGAGAGATTGTGGGTGCTTTTGTTCAACGCAACCAGGGTTTCGAGATAGATGAGAAAGGGCTGAAATCCTGGCTAAGAACGAGAATCGCTCCACATAAAGTTCCTGAGCGCTACTTCTGGATTGGAGAAGGATCAGGGCTGCCTGATAGCCTGCCAGTGAACGCTACCGGAAAGATCGAAAAGGTGAAACTCAGGGATATTGCAAACAGCTTGGTGACAGTGAGAGCTTAAGCAGACTTGATTCTCGGACGAAGAGTAAGGAGGATTTGGTGGTGGAAAGCGATGGCGAGAACTGCAGTCGCGATGAAAAGGTGTAAGTTTTAGGATGATTGGTATGAGGACAAGAAAGCAGGTCTATTTAATGGCCTCTTCGAAGAACCAACAGTTGGAATTGAAAGTTTTGGTTGTATAATCATTCAGGATGTTGTATTTTCCAAGTTCTAAACATAGATTACCTGTACGGCTGACTATTCCATATGGGGAAGTCGTGACAAGTTATCTCCGAACTGTGAGTACATATCAGAACGTCCCAAATAGGCAATGAATATTCCGGATTGTCCCCCGGATTCACCACATTGAGGGTCGTACCGCGCAGATGTTATTGCTTCTGCATTGCCGTCCTGGAATATCTCCTATTTCGTAGAGTGTTGGATGTTGGGAACAAAGGGTTGGAAAATTACAAATCAGCTTCTTACAAATCATGTTGTCTTCTCCAGCCTGTTGTTATTTTCTTCAAATATGCCCAAATGGCATACATCTTCCTTCGTTCTATCATTCTCTCTCTACATTCATAGTGTACCAACAGAAAAGTCAATGCTTTCTGATATCGTTTGAGCCTCATTTCTTCGCATGTTAGACCGATTCTCATATTTTTGTTTGGCCGATAAACACATAAGTGAGTTTTCCGGAGGCAGAGAACCACGTTTGCTCATTCTGACCTTGCCCTTTCACAGACTATCATGGCGGTCTCAAGCGACCATGAAGTCATCACCGATGACAAGCCACCTATCAGTGATGTGCCCTCGGACAGCGAAAGACAACTCGAAACTCCTCCTGCAGAGGAGCCTGCCCGAGAAATCACTGGTTTCAAATGGGCGCTGGTAATCAGTGCCATTTCGTCTTCGATCTTCCTATACGCTCTCGACAACACCGTCGTTGCAGATGTGCAACCAGTTATTATCACTGCCTTTGGTGAAGTAGATAAGCTTCCATGGCTGAGTGTTGCTTTCCTCCTAGGTGCGACTGCAACGAACATGGTCTGGGGAAAAATCTATACCCAGTTCAACGCAAAATGGTTTTATGTCTTCAGTGTCTTCGTCTTTGAAGTAGGGTCCGCTGTTTGTGGTGCTGCTCCATCAATGAATGCTATCATCATCGGACGTGCACTATGTGGTGTCGGGGGTGCTGGATTGTATGTTGGATGCATGACACTGATTGCCTACACAACGACTATATCAGAGCGTCCCTTGTATATCTCAGCAACTGGACTTACCTGGGGTATTGGTATCGTTCTTGGGCCTGTTATTGGAGGTGCTTTCAGTGAATCCTCTGTCGGATGGAGATGGGCATTCTATATCAATCTCCTCATTGGTGGAGTCTTTGCGCCAGTGTACATCTTCATGGTTCCCAGGTCAGTACACTTTTCTTGATCCATCTCTTTCCTTGGAGTTTTCTGTGGTATCCAGTACTGACGCGTCGAATAGTAAGGATGCTCGTCCAGGAGTCGCGTTCAAGGAACGTGCGGTCGAAATGGACTATGTGGGAACAGTTCTTCAAGCCGGCGCTTTGACCATGTTCGTGATGGCCATCAATTGGGGCGGCAACATCTATCCATGGAACTCCGGACAAGTTATCGGTCTATTCGTCGGATCCGGCGTTTTGTTCATCATTCTCGGCTTTCAACAAACCATGACCATATTCACAACTGTGTCACGTCGCATCATTCCAGTCGAATTCTTCAAGTCTCGTACGATTATGATCCTGTTCGCTATGACTGCTGCCTCAGGGTCTTCTGCGTTCGTTCCGATCTACTTCGTCCCAATCTTCTTCCAATTCACCCGCGGTGATGGACCCCTAGAGGCAGGTGTTCGCTTGTTGCCCTTCATTGTCGTCATGGTCGTCATGGTGTTTGCCAATGGTGCCCTTATGGCCAGATGGGGATACTATATGCCGTGGTACTTGGTTGGTGGTCTCTTGGCTATGGCTGGATCTGCTCTTATGTATACTGTTGACTTGGAAACTTCTTCAAGCCGCATATACGGATACACGGTCATCATAGGCGTCGGCGTTGGGATGTGGCTTCAAGCTTCCTTTTCCGTCGCGCAAGCGGTTGTCAAACCGGCGGCCATCGGTTCTGCTGTTGGCTTCATGACTCTGGCGCAATTCCTTGGTATTACCATTACTCTCGCCATTGCAAATGCTGTCTTCCTCAACAGCAGCCAGGATCGCATTGTCGAGATTCTGCCAAACGTGCCAATTTCGGAAATCCAGGCTGCCATGCAGGGATCTCGAACCGACTTCTTCCAAAAGCTTAACGCGGACCAAAAGACAGCTGTGTTGGAGGCCATTGTCAAGGCTATCGATAAGACGTACATTCTGGTCATAGTCGGTGGCTCATTAGTCGCTACTCTGAGCCTGTTCATGAAAAGAGAGAAGTTGTTCATGGCTAGTGGTGTTTCGGCTGCTTAGGCTTGATCGTCTTTGGCTTCGAATCTTGGTGTCTCAAGGCTTTTGTCTCCTGACTGAAGAGTTTGAATTTGGATCGCTGGCTCACTGTCAACTTTGTACGACAGCCTACTTTTTCATGGCTTGAGCACATACTCTCCCGGTTTCTTTTCTACTGCTTGACGCAAAAAAGTTTCACCTTCGTTTTTCAAAACTCAAATAGTGCATTATATCCTGTACTTATAAAACTAACTCTACGTACCCGCATGTCTCACTGGAGTTGGGGGCTTCTAGATGTATTTTAATCAAGCGCTTATGAAGCAAATGAATTCAGATTGTACTTTCCGTATTAGTCTATATATCATATTAGTGTTGATCACAAAACAATAAACATCAGATCTGAATTTGGAAACATTACTTCTATTCCACACGACACCCACTCCCTTATCCAAAACTAAACTTCTTCTCCAACTTTGCCAGGCCTGGAAATTGCTGCATCTACTGAATCGATAACTAACTGAAGATTCGTTCTGAATGCATCTTTGACCTTTCTCAAATACTCCCCATTAGCCTCATTCAGACGGTTTGCAGCACACGGGGATGAAGAAAGTCTCTGCTCTACAGAGGCGATTGAGTCCAGCAACGTGTTAGCTTGCCTTCCTAGGTCCATAACAAGCATCTGTCTCGGTGTGGTATCGTTGGTGACTGTGACTTTGTATTGACCAATACTAATAGTGACGGGATGAGATAGATCAGCCTTAGCTATGTGCCCAAAACAGGCGTCTGTATGTTGAAAGACTACCAGGATACAAAGAAGATCCGAACAAGTGATCTGACATCTTGTACAATCTATCATATCTTGGCAACTCTGAATCACGTCCCTCGTCACTTTGAAAACGTCATCTAGTTTTGGAGCTGGTTTCTCTTCCATTATAAAGGTGATTTTGGGGATATAGAGGGACAGTCGCGACCGGCATTGGCAGTTATCGAATGACACCTCTTTCTGTGATGAGTGATTGTTCGAGGAAGTCTTGACGGTAAAATTTCCATTTGGAGTCTCGTGAAGACCATTGTAGGTTTCCGAAGACGCTGGAGTTGGATACTGAAAAGGCGGGTATGCCGAAGACAGTTGAGAGAAGTCCCAGCCTGCTGGGTCCAAATGTGTTGGTGAACGAAGAGTTGTATTCTAGCCAAACATTCAAATCAGTAACTTTTCTGTAGGGGCTATTTGATTGTTACATACTTGGAAGTTTAGATCTGGTGTGAGCCAAGGGAACTGTTCTGTAACTTCTTGTGGCCACGCCGCCAACTCCCCCAGGTCCAGTTCCATGCCGTCCGGCATTGATAGATCTGGGCCATTGATTTCAAGATCTGTCGGGATATCTGGTGAAAATTCACTGGCTGAACTCTGCCTTGACCTTGGTGGACTCCGGCCATGCTGCTGTGATTTGGTGTCCGACGTGTTGCTGGGCGCAACGTATACGCATTCGATCCCCCTATTGCTGCATCGCTGGCAGTCTTTCTGAGCGTTGCATTTGACCTTCGCCGCCCGACAGGCCTCACACGCGGTAATGGGTCGACGGATTAACGGCGTCGCGCCTTGATTCTTGGAGCTTTGCCAGTTGAGAATGAAACCGCGAGGTATTCTCGATTTATTTGGGGGACGGTTAGGCATCGTGGGAGACATGAAGAGGGGTTTCCGGCAAGTCGAGACGAGAAAGGCGGGAGTAAAGCGGGAGAAAAGCGGGGTAGCAGAGGCAAGGCTGTCTTCTTAAGCTTTTATCACATTTATGTACTTGGCCGTGCTCGTGGCGAAGCGAAGCAAGCTCGCTTTGAGACTGCAGAAAAACGGTGAACTAGTTCTTTTCGACACAGTTGCATCCAACGGCTTGCATATGTTGGTGGTCCTGCCTAATACCGAAAATGTACTCTACTCTAGGGTGTTCCTCGGCATAGAATAAACAGGCCGATCGGAGCCAACATTTTGTAACGGGCTGCGGGTCACTGCTGTCAGACCAACATCCTAAAGACCCCGAAATATTTATAATCGTTTGACAGCCCACATATCTGTCGAGGAATTGCGGGTGTTTCGGTGACCTGACTTAAGCTTCAATCATGCCATCAGGTGTATGCTGGCACGATAAAAGCTTAATTCTTTCTGCACCGGAGAGTCGAGGTCGAATGCGGCGAGCGAGCGTGGGACGAGATGTGCAGTACCAGGTCTAAGCTTATGGGCCACGGTAGGATCAGTCATGTTCGGTCATTAACTTAGGCTATGCAGTTGCCAGTGGGAACACAGCAGATATCGGCCAAGATAGTAGAATTTTCGGCCAAGTGAGAGCTGATTCTCGCACAAGTTGCTGATCGACTACAGATATTTGAGATCTACGAAGTATATGCGGATGTGTACTCCCTCGGTCCCGATAGGAATAATGTATGCACGCAACACGATTCTGCATGAACCTAGAATCTAACCATAACTGCAGCAGTCGAGCTAACTTCGGGGGCGGCAACTGGACGGGCGGCAACTGTCGCCCTGCGCTGATGGTACTTAGTACTTGCCTCGTATCCAACCGGGGCAATAGATGCCACCTGCTTATGAGCTATATATCAACCCAAGGAATCCAAGGATTCCTTGGACGTCAGCACTATTACTCAATGACCTCCGCGCAAATGCATATACTTGGTGTCGAGGATAAATAAGTGCACCCCTAGCACTTCACTTCTAGCACTTTCTACCCGACGAATAGGGCAATTCTGACGATTCTATGGGCTTAGCGCCTTGGCTGCGATTAGTTTTTAGAACCCTTAAGGCGTACAATTACTAATCCTTTAGAGCTAAGTAGTATCAATACGCTGCTGACTCTAGCTCCATCGAGGAATTTCCCTAAATTGGTCAATGCATAGGAATTGTGTTACTGCAGAAATGCAGTGTAGCCCTCGACCTCGTGCTGTGTGCTCGTGCTTCGTGCCTCTTGCTGCGTGGCCCTCACGCGTGCTATGTGGCCCTTCGCGTGCCGCGTGCGCAACGCCGCAACATCGCAGCATCGTTCAGATATGGGGTACGTAGGAGGCTGCCAGGATGCAAAGCATGGGAGTTATTTAGGCAAAACCACGA
Organism: Rutstroemia sp. NJR-2017a WRK4; assembly: GCA_002946385.1. Lineage (NCBI taxonomy): Eukaryota > Fungi > Ascomycota > Leotiomycetes > Helotiales > Rutstroemiaceae > Rutstroemia > Rutstroemia sp. NJR-2017a WRK4. Next base: position 53,663 of record NJPR01000086.1, read on the forward strand.
TCCAGTCGCAATCGTATAGAGAGAAAGCAGTCCCATGTGATTCTTTAACTGGTTTCAATCATGCAAATTGACCTTCCTATGTTAGTACTGTATCGCGACTTCAAAGGATCGATTTTGCTGCATACCCATGGACCTTGAAACAGAGTCAAGTACAGTGCTACAGTGCCAGGGGTAGTGTGTCTACTTGGCGCATAGATCGTCGCTGCTGAGCTACTACTGCTGGGTTACTGGATCGGGAATACCCCAGCTACGCGTCGTCTACGGGGATAATTTCAAGTTACTTGTGTCAGGGAGGTTAGCAGCATTCCCTATGGTATCCTCCGTGTTGCCACGTGTTCGGCTTGATATAATTTGTTTACAAAGCAGTTAAAACATGATGCACATTATCGCGGAAATGGCGTTTGCGGGGTGAGGTTACATTCTACATCCTGTGGAAAGTAGTCCTTGTTCTCCTACCTTCTCTATGGACCAATCAGCTCGCGGCAGTAACTTCTGCTATACAAGTACTACTTGATTAGTTAGAATTTAGAACCTGGAGCGACAGGGACTACACTTATTCATCCTTCGGAGCAAGTAGATGTTTGAGAATCCGAAGTGCTCACATCTCCTGTGCTATCTGCCCGCTCTCATTGTTGTCAATCTACTTGGGCTTTCTAATCCAAAAGAAATGTCTCATTGGATCGTTCGTGGTCTTCATGTAATATGCGATATCGCAGTCAAATCCTTCCGATATTCTCAAAAGAGGGGATTCATCGTGTATGTATGTAGACTACCATTTCACATGATAGTCTATTCGTCCACTGTAATCAACACGTAAAACTGTTATACGTCACCACGCTACGTAAAGTACGGCAAATGTCGAGCATGTTATGCCTGTGCTGTAAGTTCCCCACGATACGTAAAGTACGTAAAGTACGTAAAGTACGGCAAGTTATGCCTGCGCTGTAAGTTCTCCCGCAAATTTCAAACTCCGCTGCCACCTTTGAAGTTCCTGTTTCGAGAACATTCTTCTTACTCACAGCCCTGGCAATGATCTGGCAAAGTGGGAAGAGTCGCTAACAGTAAAGAAGTGCACATTAAACACCGGTGTTCTACAGACTTCAAACTCCAACATCTGCCTCACTTTGCGGGCTTTTTCATGATGACTCCCATCCCACCCAGAGATTGAAGACTCTAGTCTGACCATGCTGTAGAACCATCTGTGGTCGTTATCCTGTTCTGTGCTTACAGAAACCAGGCCCCTGTGATGGCGCCTACGAGCTATGAGCCCTAACAACTTAATCATCACTATGCTTATAGTGATTTTAATGATATGCCGGCTGACGCCTGACGGCCGATGGCAGACAGGATGTGATGAATCGGCATTTAAGAGGCGCAGTTGGGGCTCTTCTCTTACACCAGGCTTCTACTATGCCACAGTAGAGAAGCCTGATTGGCATATAATGAGAAAGACCGTCCTGGTAGGTTGCATTCGAACACAAGGTTATTTCGCAGGCTACAATGAGCCGGAACTATTCCTTACAAGTTAGCTAATTATGATAGATAAGTCTCATGAGACGGAGGTAGGAGCTTGCCTAGACAAATTCTTCGACCACGAAGCCAAATGTGAAACCAGTTTGTGGGGATGGGGAAGTCTTTGACAAGGCATCTGGTGCACCAAAAGGTCCAGCTTGGATGCACTTTTCGATACGTTGATACGCCTTTCAAGGTAGATGTGATTAGGGCTAAACAATGCTCTAACAACGAAAGAACGAATGCTTTCACAAAGATAGAATATACTTAATCAATTTACACGAAATGAAAGATCTCTCCTCGTTTCCAGAAAAGCGATGTTTTCAGGCGTGCACGTGGCGTGCTAAGATAGTGGCGTGTCCGTGTCTTTTGATGCCTTATATTTCCGGAGCTATGAGTGAGTCGAGGCACATAACCCAACTTAGCAGTACGGAACGTACGAAGCTAGCTACTTGCTCATGAAAGCTCCCGACATCATAGCTCTGGAGAAACATACACATAGGTCGCTGATGAAGGCATAATTGGTCGGTTATCCTTGCGCATCTCCATACATATCGTCTGGCAAAGGTATTATCTCGTTGTCTATTTCCGCCATCCACCATGAGCTCCCCGCATCTGCATGCTCATCTTATCGCTGCGAAATAAGGTGTAGAAACATATCGATTGACCTTTACAGTACAGGATTTTTGCTAAGAAAGCATCAAAGCCACCGCTCACTCCCGCTCACGAACGGACGACTCAAAGTTCGGAGACCTCCACGACCGTACACAACCAGTTCCCCCTCGATATGCTTCAAATGCACTGCGCCATTTGATACCACGAACGATCCGCCTACTACCTTCTACCAGCAGAATTGAGATATCATTACCTCCATCATGTTTCGAGCTACGCCACCAGCTTTCTTCCATCAAATACCCGCCCTCCTTAAATTCAAGCTTCACCAACCTCTTCCCCTGACCCCCCGCGAATCCAAACAACTACTCGAGCTCCTTACTGTATCGTTTCGAGAAAAGCTTGACTCCGAACATGGATCATCGAACGTCGCAGATACTCCGTCGGCGCATCAAGTCAAAGCCACCAAGACTACCATACAGCCAAAACCGCACACGAGACCTACCGATAAACACATCGAGTCGATTCTGACCAATCCACTATTTCATGTCCGCAGAAACGCTGAAGCTACTCCGGCAACAAACCCTATGGGCACATTTGATCGAGCAGTGGGAACCGGTATGATGACTGTGAAACATGCAGCAGCTTGCTTGCGGGCCGAGAGACAGCGACTGGCCTCTCTGTATCCAGTTGATTTGACTCAAGGTCTCAAAAATTCCGGTGCTGGTCTTAAGGTTGTAAGATGGCTAAACGCGAGCGGGACAAGCAATGATAACTCCTTTCTGGACGAGCCTTATTTCTCTTTCAATCTTTTCGAATTTATGCAGGCGGAAGGCTTGGAAGATGTGTTCTGGGTCTGGATCGACAGAGATATCGATGGAATGCTTAAGTCGGTAGTTAGTCGGGATGCTGTGAATCGTCGTATCTGCTCTCTTTTTGGGCACAAGAAAATTGCGATGCGCTCCTTTGACGATGCGGTCACCATTTTACAGAAGTTCGCAACCAAAATTCAGAATCTCGATGCTAGAAAGCAACGATCTCTCCTTTTCTCTCCTGGGCAACAACTCTACGAGCAACTTTCTCACAGCCATCCAATCGTCCGGAGTTCTGTGTCGTTAGAAGCTTTCGAGGCTTTTCGACGAATCCTACGCACCATCTATATGTACGATATCGAGTATAATAGTTTGGACATCTACCATCCCACTCATCCATCCGCGGATGGATGCTTAAAGCATCTGCGATTTCCACCTACTACTTTATCAGTTTCTGCTGCGCGGAAAACAATCTATATACAGAGAATCATCAACATCTCCCTCACAGCAGCCAAAATACTGTTCGAGCAGGAGCGGGTTGATGATGCACGTTGGATCATGGAATATTTGCGCACAAACTATCCAGAAGAGGTCGGACTAAAGCAGTCATCCGTGGAGCATAGAATCCAGAAAGCTCAGGAAGAGGAGTCGAGTATCCAATTACTTGAATCTTTAAGTATTGCTTAAGCAACGTTGAACGGCTTCATCTTACTTATGTTACACTAGCAAACGACTGCTGCGGGTTGGTTTGGTTTGGTTTGCATGGCGGGCGGTCACTCACTTTGGGCGTTATCTTTGGGCGTATAGGGTCATTTGGGCGGTAGGATATATTGTGTGCGATTGATTAAGTCAATGGATGAACCAACTCTCGTTTGACGTTGACCCAGGTATGGTTGTCGACAATACATTATCACGAGACGAAATGACCAATGCAATCTTGTGGGTTCACAGCACATGCTTTGATATGTTACCGATGGTGGTAAAGAAGTAAGTAAGTTTCGGATACTACATCTTTCCTGATTCCTCAGCAGTCCAGGGGACAGCAACATTTTCTCTTCCTATGCTTCCCAGATGTCTACGGATTATTCATTGTGGTCCATAGAGGCTTGTGGTTGAGTCAAAGAAACTTGCTCCGCGGACAGCCATGACGTTATGACCGGCGATTAGTTCATATCACGTGAAAACCACTCCACCTGCATTAGCTCATGGCAAGGCATTTCCCGTCCGGGCCGACCACAGCTGTCAGCAGAACCTTGGTTCTCGAATCCCATTCACCGTCGAGCTTTTATTGTTGCTCAGAAAGCGAGCGTTGTGTGTACGAATATCAAGTGCGCTGCGAGGTCAGCAGAGAAGAGAATGGAGACTGAAGGGAGGCAGATTATGGAATTCCAATCACCAACAATTTCAAGGTCTCAAGCAAAATAGCTCAGAAGCCCTGTGCGTCTTCCCCGCATTTCGCGTGCAACCTTGTCGCTCGATTCTCGGAGGTTAAATGTTGGTAACTTACCAAGACAGAATCTGGTAGAAATGAATGGCTCGATTCGCGGTAATCAGCAGCCTTCGAATATACCGCATAATACCATTATAAATTATATACAACTGCACATTCCTCGGATCTGATTGGTTCTTGAGAGTTTTCCATCCTCCAAATCATACGACGCACCTTTCCCGACTAGGCCTCTCATCTCGAATTACGAAGTAAAACGGCACGATCTGATCTGGCTAAGGGTTGGTTGGTTTTTGTGCCGACTAAGGTACCGCGACCAATTAATAGCGTCATTCCTCGACTTCTGAACATCAACCTCACAACAACTTCTCCCTCTTTTCCTGTCGCAATCCATCAATTAATCTTGCGCATTCGAAGAAAGTGTATCAATTGAATCGCTGCACTTGATCGAAAGTTTTATATAAGACTCATTGACGATTCTTACTGCTGAACGTCCAGTTTGGAAGCTTTGTTTCTTACGTCATTCATACAACATGGCTGCTGACAAGGTCGAAGAAGGTGATAAAGGTGTGTGTTTTTGACGTGTTTTCTTCGATTTCTGCACCAAATTGTAACTTGGAACTGCAATGGCTTGAGAGCTGGGACTTAATACCTCAATTCCTGTCCATTTACCTATTTCGATGTAGCTTTCACAATCGCATTCTTACCTCACACATCTACATCCAGTATCCCATTGTACTAACTAAGATGGTTACAAACAGTTTCCTGGCAATGGGGTGGCGCCAATCCAGACGGAACAGTGGCTGAAGTGAAATCTGGGGAAGTTTCAGTTACGAGCAAGAAAGGAAATGAAATCAAGAAGCAGGGCGACGAGAATGACCCCGCTGTCGCCATTGAGAGGAGTGGAAATGATGTTGTTAAGAAGGCCAGCGAACTGACTGTGGAGAGTAAGGGCGAGGCTGAAGGCAGTACTGAAGAGGAGAAGAATGATACAAATGGAGAGAGCGCAGAGACGGAGGAGAATAAGGAGATCAGTCAAGAAAACAAACCGGAAGCGAATGATACAGAGGAAAAAGCGGACGTGGAGATGAAGGATAGAGACGAGAAGACAGAGGAAGAAGTCGTGGAGAACGGCGACGCCAAAGATGAGGAGAAGGTCGCATCGAAGGATAATGCGAACGGCCAGCAGGAAGAATCCAACGAGAAAGAAAACGGCTCCGAGGCCGAGGCACAACCGGGTGACAAGCGCAAGGCCGACGAAAAGGTTGCCTCGGAGGAGGATGTCGAAGATGATAAAGATGCCAAGAAGCAGAAAACCAACGGCGAAACCAACGGTACTGCCGAGAAAAAGAAACCTGGCAAACCCAAGGCAAACAACACATCTGAAAAGAAAGCGGCGCCAAAGAAAGAGAAAAAGGTTCCTGCTGTGGGACGGAGTCAGAGGAAGACGAGAAGTCAAGGAGCTGTTTAGGTTGGCGGGACCGGGCCGGGGAGTTGATTGTGCGTGCGGTTTGATGGGATGGGACGGTTAGTTGGAGAGAGCGAATGCTGGATTATCTACTCTTTTATGATTTACTTTACCTTGTATATAGGTATGAAATTTTTCGCGGGGACAACTGCTGGGTGGTGCTGCTGATATGATATTATGGGGATCAGGATAAGACAAAACAAACAATCTGAAATGATACGTACGCATGGATATGGACGATGAAGAAAATGAAGCAACAAAATGTCACTTACTTAAGTTAACATGAAAATAATCTTTCTCGTGATGTTTCAATTGTAAGCTGGCTGTTATCATTCACTTCCACAGTCAAGAAGGCGTGAGTACAGTACAATGATACATGCAGATGATGCGAAATACTGCGTCACACACACATATGGGTACTAAGTTAAGGTTATCCCGAGACAAGGAAACCAACAAGAGGAACGGGAACGAGACAGCGTGATTTGTTATAAACTTTCGGATGTACCGAGTGATGCAGCGCCACCAAGAAAGAGCTGGGTCCGTATTCAGATAACGAAAGGTGAGAAAGCAGAGCATAAGTAAGTAATGTTACATTGCACAGCCACATATGGTTGAAGTACATTGCATTGAGCGTTGGGATGGGGGATTTTGGTTAAACTACGGGGCTACGGGGAAGCGAGGATAGTGATCGGAGGAGGTGGAGAGTGGTTTTTGTGGGTTTGGGAGGTGAGGTGAGGTGAGGTTTCTTAGGAGGGGGATATAGGATAGAGCCGAGGGGAGGAGAGGAGAGGAGAGGAGACGATAGTACCGTGAATGGCGATATTTGTCCTGTGATATCGTAATGTACTCAACTCAACCATCCTCTCGTACCCGTCGCTATTAATAGATAATCCGATCTCTCTGCTGATGTATGGAAAGGATGTCAAGTCCCAAGAAGACCAGAAGAAAAAGTTAGAAGCGGTAGTGCCAGCCCAGCCCGCTTCGAGTATATGCCAAGAGGCTCGGTAGTCGTACCCGGCCAATCAGACACGGTGGTGGGTGGGAAGCTTTTGCGTTGGATACGATGGCGATGATTTGGGATGATTTGGATGTAGATCTTGTGAAGGGAGAGGAGATGGCATGGAGAGAGGAGATGGTGAGGTGGATGGATGGTGAATAAGAGAGCTTGCTTTGTGCGAGGAAGAGGATCAAAATAGATTGTTCTATAAGACTTCTCGAATTTGGTGTTCCTTTCATTCAAGGCGAAACATAAAGGAATTTTCACCACGTGCTGCTTGATGGTTGGAATATCAACGTAAATAATCATTCATCGCAAGGAAAAACGTTGGGCATTATATAATATTGGTACCGTGTTAAGGCCGGCCCAGAAACATCAGAACATAAGGACCACTCCATCGTCATTCCATAAAACATCGAAACATCCCTGGCTCATCCACATCCACATCCACATCCACATTCACAGGACCAAACTTCATGGCATAGCAAGCAGGGGTGTGGATTTTTATTGCTTCTTGTGCCCTGTCTACGTCTACCCCCCCGTATTTTCAACCCATATCTAATCAAGGGAGAGACACAAACGGATACTCAATCTGAAATCTGGGATTAAACGACCACAACCACAACCACAACCACAACCCACGCTTCCCTCTCCTACAGGAACAGGAATAGGAGCTTTTCATTCTTTGTTTCTCCTACTTACACACGCCTTCGCTCGCTCGGTTTTGTCGGATTACCTGTGATACTGATCGATCTGATTTTACACACAAACCTTCACTTTTCTCTGGCCTCTGGCCTGTCATCGCCGCTCGCTTTTACACAAACACCAACACGATTGGGGAGATGGAAATGGGGACGGGGACAGGGCCAGTCATGGCGATGCTGTCGAAACGAGAATCTGACGCCCAGAAAGTGCTCGATCTGTTAGCAAATCCATTTCGGAACGTAGTACGTCTCTTCCCTCCCTCCTGCCCTTCTATCCGTCATAATCTCTTATCTGACTGTGACGCACTCGAATAGATAAACCAAAAATCCATCTACGCCAGTTTCGGCACCTCGATAGGCTTCACGCTGCTCCTCGCCATCGGATTCTCCCTCCTCCGACCCTACAACTCGGTCGTCTACGCTCCGAAACTGAAAGTCGCAGACGACAAACATGCACCGCCGCCGATGGGGAAGGGACCGCTGGCGTGGCTGGCCCCGGTATTGAAGACGAGGGAGGAGGAGTTGGTGAACCTGATTGGACTCGATGCGACGATTTTCCTCCGTGTGCTGCGGATGTTCCGGAATATCTTCCTCTGCATCGCGGTCGTGGGCTGCGGGATCCTCATTCCCGTTAATATGATTAAGGGGGTGCAGGCGACGGATTTTGTGTCGAGGATTACCCCGGCGAATGTTTATGGGAACGCGAATTGGGGCATGACGATCTGTGCGTGGCTGTTTGACATCATAGTGATTTTCTTCCTGTGGTGGAACTACAGAGCAGTGCTTCGATTGCGGAGAACGTATTTTGAGAGTCCGGAATATCAGAATAGTTTGCATGCGCGGACTTTGATGGTGGGGAATCTTTTGTCTCTTGTGGGGAGGGTTGCGCTTCTGCTAATGGTTTCTGATAGATTAACGATATCCCGAAGAGCTTTCGATCGGATGAAGGGATTGGGAGATTGATTGACAAGGTTGCGCCCGAATCGTCGTTTTCGAGAACCGCGATAGCTCGAAATGTTAAGGAACTTCCGGAACTCATTGAACAGCATAATCAGACGGTGCGGGATTTGGAGGGTTATCTAGCCCGGTACCTGAAGGATCCAGCGAATTTGCCGCCAAAGCGACCAGAGTGCTCTCCCTACAAGGACGATCCGAATTATGGTTCTTATCCAAGAGGCCAAAAGTTGGACGCTATCGAGTATCTGACTGCACGTATAAAGGAATTGGAGTTGGAAATCAAAGAAGTTCGTCTTTCGGTGGATAATCGAAACCCTCTTCCATATGGATTCGCAAGTTATGAAGCTATCGATGAAGCCCACAGTATTGCGTTTGCTGCCCGCAAGAAGCATCCCCAAGGCACAACTATTGTACTCGCTCCTCGACCGAATGATATCATCTGGAAGAATATGCCGCTGAACAGGAGTACGAGGAGGAGGCGACGAATGTTGAATAATATGTGGGTTACGCTACTTACAATCGTCTGGATGGCGCCAAATGCAATGATTTCGATATTTTTGGTCAGCTTGTCGAATCTGGGAAGTGTGTGGAAAGCATTCAACGACTCTTTGGCAGCTCACACTACGTGGTGGTCAATTGTGCAGGGTGTTGCATCGCCGGCAATCACGTCTTTGGTGTACTTGGTTTTGCCCATTATTTTCCGTCGTCTGTCGGTGAAAGCTGGAGATCGTACTAAAACCGCTCGCGAACGTCATGTTACTGGAAAGCTGTACACGTTCTTCGTCTTCAACTATCTGATCGTTTTTTCCATCTTCAGTACCGTCTGGAATTTCGTCTCGACTGTTATCAAGAAAACGAACAATGGACAAGAAGCATGGAATGCTATCTACGAGACGGATTTGGGCTACTTGATCTTCGTCTCGCTTTGCGATATTTCTCCTTTCTGGGTGACTTGGCTACTGCAGAGAAATCTTGGTGCGGCTATAGATTTGGCTCAGCTATGGACTTTGGTGTGGAGTTTCTGTTCGAGGAAGTTCTCGAGCCCTACACCACGTGAGATGATCGAATTGACTGCTCCACCTGCGTTTGATTATGCAAGTTATTACAACTACTTCTTATTTTATAGCACAGTCACTTTGTGTTTCGGCACCATTCAACCTTTGGTCATTCCCGCCGCCGCGATGTACTTTTCACTCGATCTCTACTTGAAGAAATACCTTCTTCTCTACATCTTCGTCACCAAAACAGAGTCAGGTGGTATGTTCTGGCGCATGCTTTTCAACCGCACCATCTTCGCCGCCGTCCTCGCAAACCTCGTCGTCTTCCTCGCAACCTGGGTTCAAGGAGATGGTCAACACATGGAAGCCTATAGCGTCGTTCCTCTCCTATTCATCATGCTCGCATTCAAATTCTACTGCAGTCGCACTTTTGACAACAAAATTCACTATTTCTCCGTTCGCAACGCGCTCAAAGATCCCGAATCATCTCGCTCCATGCCCTTCGGCTCCAAAGGCGATAGACTCGCTTCGCGATTCGGTCATCCCGCTCTCTACAAACCTCTTATCACACCTATGGTTCATGCTCGCGCGCAAAATATCTTAGCTTCTATCTACGGCGGCCGGCTTACAGATTCGAATCAAGCGGGCTCCGGGGACGTTATGTCTGTCTCGGGATACTCCGACACCTACGCTCTGGACACTATGAAATCGGGACAACCAGGCCGCTCGGCCTCGAAGGGCGGTATGCCGGGTTTTGAAATCGTTCCGGAGAATCGTTTGGATTTTTCGTATTTTAAACAGAGAGCGGAGTTTGGCGAAGAGCATGGTGGTGGTGGAGGTATTTATGGACGTGCGGAGGATATTATTCGGACGGATACGCCGGGGAGTAGTAGGTGGGGAGCACCGGATTCGAGACCGGGAACGCCGGTGGGAGGGATGGGTGGTGCGAGGTGGGGCCCGGATTCGAGACCGGGGACGCCGGTTGGGGCGCAGCAGCAGATGTATGCGGGGGCGGGAGATATTGGGGTTATGGGCGGGGGAGGTGGGAATGGGAGGTATTGGGGGGATGAGAGGAAGGATAGTACGGAGATGCTGGGGTTGGTGCAGGGGGCGAGTACGCCGGGGATGGTGCCGGATGGGGTGCCGTTTGCGGCTACGCTGGGTGATTCTATGAATTCGAGAGCACCGGGGATGTTAGGTGGGGGGCCGGGCGGGTATGGTGGGTTGCCGCAGGAGGAGGTGGATTCTGGGTTGGGGATCGAACATGATCCGATGAGTTATGATTATTTTAGGGGAAGGAGGGGGAGGTAGATGAGGGGAGGTGAAAGGGAGAGGGGATAGGGGGGTTGTATTATAGTTGGATGGATAAGCGGATGGTATGAACGAAGGATGAATGCATTGGGTGGAGTTTTTTAGTTACTATTTCTTTTTCTTCAACTTTCCTTGGTCCTTGGGAGAGTACTATTATAGGGTACAGATCGGCATGGCATGGTATGGGATAGATCGGATTAGGTTAAGGTTGGCTGGGTCTATCTGCATGGATGGATAGATGGATATCGGTTGGCTGGGACACGGCTTTTCTCTGTCTGACTGGATGATAGACGGTGGGGTTGTCTGAGTTGACTTTATCTTTGGGTTGGGTATTTTAATGGGAGTAGGGTGGAACTGGAGGAGGGGTGTGGAATTGGGGGGGAATGCTGTGGATGGTGGAGAATAGGTTGAGGGGTGGTTAGGTGCTTAGATGGTGGAGGGGAATGAGGTATGGTAGAGTGGTGTGGAGTGGAGTGGAATGGAGTAGAATGACAGTAGTGGAATATAATTCATTGTATATACTCTGACTTGAGTTGACCTGACCTGACCTGACATGACTGACCACTTGACCTGAGCTGCTGTAAACTGACCTGACTTGCTTTGATTTGCTGAACTTGTTTGACTCGACCTGATCTGATGTGCTTCGGTCCGTTCTCTTTATATCCCAAGTCAGGAAGTTAGTAAGGTTAACAGAAATATATTGTTTATCTTGCTAGGGCAGGTAAGATAGAGAGGATATTTCAATAGGGCAGAGTGTGTGCTAGATAGATTGAGGGTAGATAGGTATAGGAGACGGGTTTGATATAGATGACTTAGATGTAGGAGGAGGGGAGAGGGCAGAGAGGGAGGGTGGAGGACATGGGTTTAGTGTGGATGGGTCTGGTGAGGATGGGCTTTGTGAGAATTGGCGTTTAGATGGAGAGGAGGGGAGAGGGGATATAGGGGCTGGGTTTGTGAGGATGAGTCTGGGGAGGATGAGTTTGTGTATAGCTCGTTGGGGTAAAGGGGTGGAGGGGGAAAAAATGGAGGGAGGAGGATATGGGTTTCTATGTACTAGTAGATGGATTCTGTGGATGAGTTTGGGTTTAGGGGATTTTGTTGAGGGGGTTTGGTTTAGTGTAGCTTGTTAAAGTGCAGATGGGGGAGAGGAAGGTGGGGGATATGGGTTTTGTTGGTGGGAGTGATGAGGTGGGGAGGGAAAGGGGGGAGGGGGGGTTTTTGAGGATAGATTTGGTAAGGATGGGTTTGTGGGATCTTGTTGAGATAGGGAAGGGGGAGAGGAGAAAGAGCGAATATTGTGGGGGGTGGGAAGAGAAGGGGAAACGGTAGAGGAATAGGTATACTAGTGGAAAGTAGAGGGGTCGGAGCGTCGAAGAGAAGGGAAGAAGGGGGTGGAAGCAAAAGGGGGAGGGGGGAGGAAGAAGTAGATAGGAACGAGATGAAAGGGAAGATAGGAGAAGTGAAAAGAGGAGTATGGGGAAAGTGGAGTTGGAGGCGGTGGGGTGGAGGGGAAGTGAAAAGAGGGGAAGCTGCGGAGAAAAAGAGGGGAAGAGAGAAAAGAGAGATATTCCAGTTTCTATCTTAGTATTCAAACTCGTCCGTCTCGAAATAGGTTTTATGAAAAAGTAATATTTGATCGATATACCACTGATGTGTTTCCAGTTTTCAAGCATCTCTCCCAGATTTGCAGATAAATAAAGTTGGGTTTTATTTGTGCATTACCTAACTAAAAGCATCGCCATTATCATCGACAGCCTAGAGGATCTGCACATCTGACCAATATACCAAGAAGAAGGTCGGCATTTGGTCGTCGTAATCATCACCCAGAGTTCTGTTCGTATTGTAGTATTCCCAAACCCTATTCATTCGATAACCCCGAGACATATCGGTAGAATCGGGGGAGCTGGATGTTCTGGAACGAGCATTTGAACTCAGAATCAGAAGTTCTTCCTAGGAACTCGAAGGCGCATAATGATTCAGGCTGTTGCAACGCTGTGACATTGAGGCATTGATGAGCAGTGGGGTCGGTGATTACAGGAATCATCCTGGAGGATGCTGCGAGCCGTGAAATCAATACCGCAATATACGGCGATTTAGTGAGCGGCGAGAGTGGCCGGTAAGAATTGTGGAGAGCATCCTTGTAATCCTCGAGAATCGTGGGGTTTTATTAGCTTTCCATCTTTATGACTGACTAAAGAGATTTACCTACATCAAGGAGATCTCTACAGACTGAAGTTTGATTACGGGGGTCGACTGTCGGAATACTGACTGCGAGTTAGATCTGGCTATGCTCCAAGGCTTTCCCCGCCTATAAAATGGGTTCTTACAGGATTGACTCGAGAAGTTTGATAGTTTCTCTAACATCCTTGCGGAAGTCCTTGACAAATTTGTCTCCCGGTTGTAGCACTGCAGGTGCAGCTGATGCAGCGCCAACCATCGCGAATATGAAAAGCTTGGAGAAATGCATGATAATTAATTGTTTCTGGGAAATGCCGCAAGAATAGAGGTATTCGAAAAGATTCAGAGGCTGAGATGGTGAAGTGATTTCAGACTTGATTGCGAACTTGATAATGAGAATGATGAGAGGCTATTCCCTGATCATGCTTACATCGAATATTATCCCTTTATACTTGGTCTGTAACACAGAACACTGTCAACACATTTCTTTCGACTTATTGTCCCAAACACCAGTCTGTGTAGTGCAGGAATTAGCACTTTCAATAGTCTGTACACGCTTGCTACAGATATGAGACATTATATGAGAATGGCCAGTGACCGCCAGTCAACACGACAATCTCAAATATATATCATACTCGCTATACTAAATGTGTAACGTCACCTTTTGGTTTCATACATTGTCTCCAGATTGGTGCCACCAACATTAACTATCTACTGGAATGTACAACAATAACCTTGTATCCCAATTGCCTAACTAGGAAACGGAATTCCATGAATAAAACGGAAAGTATATAAGAGGACAAAAAAGAACTTTTGAAGGGAAACACTATGAGACAGGATTTGGGGCCGTTCCACAAGTGTGACTGCCATTCGTTATACCGTAGGGGGATAGGGTTAACCGTAGGATTCTCAAGACAATCCCCGGATTATCCGCTGCGGAGCGAATAGTTGAGACCCTACAGGTACCCAGCGGATATCGGTCAACCCTTCCCGGTACGGATAATCCGTATCTGTATGAAATAATCCGTCGATTTGTGGGTTTCCCAGAATAATCGGATCTTAAGTTGAAGGGTGTTATGGTGATGGGCTGATGGGGGGTAGGTTATGGTCAAGGATATATAATTTTTGGGGTAGAAAATGGGAGAGTTAGTGTAAGTAGGGTATCGCAGATTGTAGACAGTCTCATCAATAGTTTTTCCAACTTGTAAACTAAGTACTTTTCTATCTACTCTCATCAAAATGCGATAATAGTATATACTTCATATTGGATTATAGTAATCTGGAGTTATTTAATATATTGATCTGTAGGAAGTTATCTACTTCTGAGATCGATTGTTAGATGCTCGTTTCTAGATATAGGGGGAGGGGAGGGGTAAGGAGAGGTGTCGGCATAAGATTCACTCAGCTACAAGAGGTATTCAGGATCTATCACTTGTACAGATGTTACCAACTGGAAGGTATTCGACGTGATCGGTTAGATCATATAGTACGGGAGTAGTGGGATATGGAATAATCTCACCTGTAACTATGTTAGCCGTATGAAGAACATCTAATGAAATCTACAATTGAACCACAAGTCCTACTTCCTTTTCTCTCTCGCTGGGACGTTTAATAGATTTTCCTAGTATATTATTCGACTCTTCGAGTCTTCCTTCTTCATTAACCATCGGCTGGATCTCTATCATATAGGTTTTTCACTATATTGTCCAATCTCCTCTGTCTTGAAGCAAGTTCTGACCAGAGAGCACAAATTCACAATTGGGGCTTTATATCACCAAGCTAGTTCCAGCCTTCCATCAAGTATCGCATATTGAAGAATAATAACAATTGTATTTTTACTCAGCATATTAACTAACTAAAACCGTCACCAACATCAATCGTATCTATAAGGAGCTTCGGTAGCACGGAGTGAATTCAAGTAAGTGCAAATCCGACGAATATTCCAAGGGATTATATTTATATCTTCCTCGCAATTAATCATCATCAAGAGTCCTCTTCGTATTATCTAGTAATTTAAATCCATTCATTCAATCACTGCGAGCCGACTAGGGAAATCCGAGGAACAAGGGACCGGGCAGGGAATTCCGTGAATAGCTGTTCCTGGGGGTGAAAAGGTGCATTGAGTCAAATAGAATGTTCCTCTCAAGCCATCTTCTGTTACTTGCAAGTCTTCTCTGCAATATGGAACAGCTCTGTTGATAAGTGAAGAAAAATCATCGATGGTTTGCCCGTACAAGCCAAGTCTAGCCACCAAACGGTCGATATCAGATGTATCTCGAGGGAAAGACTCGTCAAGTTTGGTGACAGCTTCTTGGGTAACACGGAGGTACTGCCAGTGGGAGCTATGTTAGCTTTCTATATTTCTAACTGACTCAGAATAGCCACCTACGTCTTTGAATTTGGTGCAGACCGAATGTTGACTGCTTTTGTCAAGTGTGTCAATTCTAGTTACGAGTTAGATTTAGCTGTGCTTGAAGACTTTCTATGTATAAAGGTTTCTTACGGGTCTGATTCGATATGTATGATGTTGTATAGTACACCTTGGGTCAGGTCACGTAAATTCTCGACGATCGGCTTTGAGATGTTAGTCTTATTCTTAACAGTGAGGAGTATAGTCGTATACCGTGGTGGGATCTTGTGACTTCAACGATGCATCTAGAGTGTTATAGAAGCTGCTGCCGGCGTTTTGCATTGTTGAGATGGTCGTGGACAAGTCGTCGGCACTCGTCCTACTTTGTTGATTAAATCCAATATTTGCAGAAAGTCCAGGAAGCGCAGGAGCGGAAAATGCAGCGCCAACCATGGCGAGTATGATAAGCTTGGAGGAACGCATGACAAGTATTTTAATCAGATGCTGTAAGCACAAAAGGATATCAAAAGATCCAGAAGTTGAGATAGTGGAGTGATTAGAGACTTGGTTGCGAAGCTGATAATGAAGTTGATGATCGAGTTGATGATAATAATGATAAGATGCTGTTCTCTCCTCCTGCTTATGTCGAATTACATTCCTTTATAGTTGGGTCTATAGCAGAGAACACCGCATTTCTGTCTTTCAATGTTGTACACGCCCCACCCACTAAAGCGAGACATTATTTCTTATGGATATCGTGGGTTGGTATTACGTACTGGACTTCGGTCTGGAATGTCCTACAATAACCTGATTAGGACAAAAGCTTGCCTCATAATTGCCTGATCAGGATGCTAAATTCTCTGAAAACATTGGAATGCACTGCATTCTAGTATTACACTAATGTATGAGACATAATTCGGGGTTTGTGACTGAAACCGAAAGATGACGCCGCTCCAAAAGTATAACTGCTATTCGATATATCCCAACATCTTATGTAATGATACTCTGCTCGAATCGCTCAGGAGCTTCTCACGTTGACTTTCTACACCAGGAAGTTATGACTATCTTCTGGTGTCTCCGTTCATTCTCACTCTTCGGAATTCGTGCATTGCCACCTCTCCAACCCGTATCTCGAGGTGTCTTAATCACAAAAACTCACGTCCAGCGCAACAAACACAGCGCGTGTCTCAAAAATTCAGATCTGCGTCCAATATAGACCCTGCATATCTGTGTTGCCCCTGCGTATCAGGATCTCTAGCATGTCTTGCATGCATCCGGATCCGAGTCGGTTCTACCCACACTTACTTTAATTGTACCTCATGTTTTCATACCATGTCTCACACAGTTCACATGATGCGGCTGCGGAATATCGGGGGCCTCTGATGATAGGCGGTCACACGGTGGAGCTTGGACTCTACACAGCAAAATCTCATGAGAGAGTCTTTTTATCTCTACTTGGAAATAAGCCTAAACGATTATCAAAGTATATTCTAATAAAATCCAGAGTACTTATAAGATAGATAAGAAGATTCCACGTAACAGAATCCAAGTATCTCAATTTGTTAATTTTTAAGTCATGAAGATTCTCCGGGTAGGAACTTGGGTGTGTAGAGACTAAACTCCACTAGACGGCGGTGTATTTTGCTTGGTTCTAGTATGTCTTGCGCTTAAGAGCTGCAGAGTGCTAGAGAGGCCTGCAATTGGGCACGATAATATTCAGAATGTCAGGTACCCGGCGTGTCGACGCGGGATAGGACGTAGGACTGACTATTGATGATTTTCAGCCGTGAATAGCTTCATTCTATCCGCTGCGGGAAGGGTGGTGGGAAAAAGTGCCAAGGACGTGCTTATCATTCGGTCGGACCTAGTGCGACAACGACGAGATTCTTAGAGGGTATAGAATAGGTACAGAATAGGTGCAGAATGAGTGCAGAATAGGTATATAACGGGTGCAAAATGCTGTAGAAAGAGCGCAGAGCCGTGCAGAAAAAAACAGTTGTATGCGTTTTACCTTACAGAAAAACACATACAACAATTAGACATGCAACCAACCGAAAAATCTAAGTCAGCTGACATCTAGCCAATCAACTCACCCCACTCCCCTCAGCATCCAGCCACACTATCACCCCTCCTCCAGCCACTCTCCACATTGCGGAAGTACGTCCAGGGGAAAGAAAGCATCGCCTGGTTGGGAAGGTTGTCGTGTGCTTGATCTGCATGCAGTAGTGGGGAAAAGTATGATGTCTATTTCAGGTGTGACCTGGCTCAGCGCACTATTTTCTTACCTAGCCTTACCTACCTATATTGAGGTCTCTCCTCTGGATATTACGGTGTATTACTGATTAATACGCTGCTGCAATCTGACATAGCAGCATTTAATAAATATCTATTTATATTCCCCCCGTTCCTCACCCAGTAAGTAGCTTTCTCCTCCTTTTGTTTCGTTTCCAACTTATACACCCCCCGCCTTTCCTTCTCCTGCATAAGTTCACTTAACCCGCTCACCAAGGAGTAGGTGACACAAACTTCCTCTCCATACTACCTCCGCAATGCACAATCCCGACAACAGCACGAGCAAACTACATGATGTTACCTTCCCATTCCATCATAGTCTGCACATGCGTCAACTCGCGCATATGCTTGGCGGCTGTATTCGTATTGTGATGCGGAAGTGACCGCGAATCAAGGGTCATGATGGATTGATGGCGGGAAGGTGCAGATTTGTCGATGATGAATGAGCGAATCGAACAGCTCAGTTTAGAAGGCACTGGATGTACTTTTGCTTGGAATTTTAGGGGTTTTGATTTGCGATTTCTGGCAGGTGTTTTGGGCAGGACTTAAGTGGAAGTACTGAGGGGATGAAAAAGAGGGGGATTGAGCAAGTTTTAACAGGAAGGCAAGTAACCACTCCGTACTTTTCATTGATGGGAGAATAAATAATATGTATATTTAATATGTGATGGAGCTGCGCCGAGCGCAAAAACGACGAAAAGAAGCAGGCGACAAGACAAAACCAGTTTGATGTTACCTGCCGGTTACCTTTCGCTCGTACCATCGGAGAGGAGGATATGTTACAATGGTGAAGACGCCGCTCAGGAAAATGCCCACATCTCCTCCATAGGGTCCGAATTTGAGCGCAATGGGTCCTGATGGAATTATTAGTAATTGAACGGAAGGGGAAAGTAAGAGAAAGAGGATATAGTGTACTTACCGACATACCAAACCTGTGCCATACCGGGTAAACCACCAGCCAGGTATCCAATCAAGAGCGACATGACAGCGGCTAAACCCCAGGGCAATTTACTAGGCACGTCCCAAACATTCAAATTGTAACCCTCCTTGCGACGGAACCAGACGTCTTCGATTAAGAGGATAAATGTGAACGAGACGGTCCAGTAACCAAGTAGGGATACGAAGTCGCTAACAATGGTGGATAAGTGCGAGCGGCCGGCAATAGCCAAGACGGCGATGACGAGGGCGTTGACAAAAGACCAGACGAAGCGAGGGATGGCGTGGAAGTAGTGGCCGAGAAGTTGGAGGGAGAGACCGCTGGAGTAGTTTACTGCGACGTTGTTTCCGATGACCGAGAAGACGAGGAGGACAACGCAGAACTTGGCGAAGCGGTATGGGTGATAGGATTGGATGAGGAGACCACCGAGTCCGTGGTTTGCATAGGCGTCTGTGAGTTCTGGGTTGGCGGTTGATGCGAGTGCGGCGTTTCCGATACATGCGCCGATGACGGTAACGAATACTGTAGGAATGGAAATGCCGAAGATGGTAAGGAAGAAAATCTTCCAGCCCTTGGTCTTTGCGGGGTAGTTGCAGTAATAATCCGAAGCCATTGAACACCATCCGGACGCGGACGAGAAGCAGACAGCGAAGAAACTGAGCCATGAGCCAGAGAATCCAAGACCGGTTTCAACACCGGGAATACTTGCATCCATCTTTGGCGCAATTTGACCAATCAAGATACACATGAGTATGAATGTCATGATCCATGAATATTTCTCCCAAGTGTGAATTATCTTGAATCCAAAAATGGACACAACATAACTGAGGATTGCGATGATGACGATTCCGACGGCAATTGTCATGGTATAGTTCGAAACGGCAGCTAGAATTTGTCCCACAACGACCATGTTAACCACAGCGAAACCCCCACCAATGATGACATTGAGAAGCGAGCAGAGCTTAGCGCCGTAGAAACCGAAAGAGTATCGAGATGTCGAGATAGCACGCAGACCGAGCTTAAGTATTGTCAGCCTCATCTTCACCACATATCAGAGGAATTAGTGTGGCACTCACTCTTGGACCCAGAGTACCGCAGTAACCTGTGCAAGCAGCACCTAAGATAGTTGCGACAACAATTGCGCTAACCGATGCACCAAGAGATAAACCGTAGACTTCAGGATCCGGACCCAGCAGACCAATTGGAAGGGTACCGACATGGCATGTCATTGACCACCAGAGCAAGAAGACGTTGAGAATAGACGGAGGTTGCTTGTCCTCTTCGTGAATGCGATCAATTCCCTGAGTCTCAATCCCCATCTTCTCGTCGAGCCATTCTTCCCCACGTCGCAGCTTGCGCAGGAAGCCTTTCTTCTGCTGGAGCTCTCTCGCCAGAATTACTTCTTCGGATTCGCCCACGGAGTCGGGCGTGCCATCGTCGACCACAGCAGTACCGAGGTCCTTTTCGAGGCGGCCGGCCTCCAAATCATGCGAATGCTTGACCGCATGAGCATGCTTGAGGTCGGCTTGTTCACCATGGACGAAGTCTGACATTGCGCCGAAGAGGATTTCTGGTCACTGTTGAAAGTGCAGAAATCGAAAAAGATGAAAAAAAGCGGCTGCGGAGGGTAGGACAATCAGACAGAAGAGGGATACCACCAGGCTACATATGTATGCAACGGGAATCCGAGGCTGGGCCTTCTAGAAGATTAACCAGCAGCGTGGGAAAATCCTTCCAGATCTCGGCGACGAATCAATTGCACGAGCGCGATAGGTGAGCCGTACGAGCGCTTGATAAGGACATGATGGACATCGCGGACATGGAAGCTTGAAGCAGCTTCAGCCATATTTAGTGGTTCGTGGAAGATAAGAAGACTGGTTGGTTGAGTCTTGGCTGTTGCTGCATCAGGAAGGTCTTTGGGTGAAAACTGGGGATTTGGCGAGGGGCAAGGTACAGAGTCGGACGCCCCGTTCGCGATATCTTCATTCGGCCGATAATGCCCCGGCTAAGCTTGCTTCGCGTACTATCGGCAGACGCCGCGCACCACTGCTTGGACTCGTCTCGTTGGATAGATTGGTAGATTATGGGGACTGGGAGGCGAGATACGGGCCACAGATACTTTCGTAAAATAGATAAATCTCCACGAACTAAATGAAGCTTCACGATAGTGGCCATATAGAGTGTCAGCTATCGTGTTAGCCATCGTGTACTTTTCAGCTAATCGCTCTAGTTGATAGGGGATTTAGACGAAAAGGGCACAACGCAATCACTGGTCAATCGATAACGAGAAAGAGGAGCCACGAAAATGTGTCATGCGGGGCATCGCGTAACAGCATAATTTATAATGCTGTGAACGGCCAACGTTTTCTTGTGTTCGTCCGGTGGCACGAAATTTAGAAAGATCGTTTTCGTACGAGCTTGGCTGACACGCTGATAGGCAGGGTTTTACGTGCGGCGGTGCGACGTGATACAGGCTCGACAGTGGCGGGATGTCATCACGTGGCGATGTTGGACAGGGTGTGATTGTTGTGTAACGTCATGGCTGTGTTGTTGCTGTGGGAATACAAGAAGATATATACGGAGTATATATAGATGGGAAGACATAGCTCCCGAGACAATTCGGGAGTTGATATCGGAGTATTGGCGCCAAGGTGCTTGTCGCCATGACGGCAGTACCAAGCTTGAACCCAAATTTGACGACATCTCTTGGAATCTGTGTTTCCGATTGAAGGCCTCGAGAACCATTGTAAGGTGTAGCTGCACGGTGCTGCTGCTGATCTGGCCACTGCCAATGCTTTTGTTAACTTCCTGAAGTCTGATAAATCGACCTATCTGTCTGATTTTCGTTTTTCTCCTCTTTTTTCTCGAGGATGCGATGGCTGAGAGTCGCAACTCACCAGTGAGTACATCGTGCAAGAGCTCTTGATTTTGTGTCACCTCCCTAAGTACGTTGTGGAGCTGTCTTTAGATTATATCGCCCTCAATCACAAAGTGCGGGGTCTGTATTTCAAAGGTCGCTGCTTCTTTTTGAGAGTCGTTCATGGTTATTGGTCGCATTCTGCTGCTGCAATGATCGAGTACTCCGCGCTTGATACCATCCATCAGAGTGCAAGATTACATTTGTTCGTGCGGAGATATGATGAGGACATCTTCGCGTTTAGGTCGGTATCGAACCGTTCAGACCCACTTCATCCGTCCGTCAAATGAGATTCTGAGTTCTTGAAAAATGCATATGATTGAGTCTTTCTGCCATACCGTCAACTGCTCCCGGAGGAGGACTTTTCCCCCGAGAAAAAGTTTTCTGGACCATGCGATGGATCGTGTCCGGCTGCCAAGTCTCCTTGTAGATGATCTCTATGTAGCCCAAATCTGCTTTCCACGGATCTCTGTGAGTGTCATCGAGTTTAAGTAGCGCAGTAGCGTCAATTTTAGGTTCACGGACAGAAACAACGCACTCAGAATGTGGTGATTAGGAGACCCATATCGTGAGCTACTAGTACTTCAGATGAAACTCTCTCTTACGATTTTCTTTTCCGTCATCGCTTGTGACATCAAGTAGTCATTCATAAAGTTAGTCTTTCTTAGAAATGATGGGAACAGGACTTGTTGTCTTGCGAGGCCTAGTCTACACAAACGTAGCTCTGGATAGGGGCTGGATAGGATAATCTGTTTCAAGCCGGAGCGGATTGTTTCCTCTAAGGATACCTAACGGAGCGCAAGATCGAGGGGCGGCGATCTGTGGAGCGGAGCGGTTCAGGATATCTGAACGGAGCGGATCTTTCTTGTGTAACTTACTTGTGAGTATGCGCTCCGAGGGCTTCTCACGTTCTAGGTTGTTTTAGGTAGGTTGAAGACGTGGTGCATCGGAGAGGGTAACTACTCCTAGAAATAATTGATAGACTCTTGCGATAATCGATCTAGGTGCAACTAGCAAGCTGCTGGGCGCATTTGTTCTCGCGGCTGTGATATCATGGGATGAACTTGCTTGCTTGAAGATAGAGACGTTCTCCTCCATCCAAATTGCCCTTACAAGTACGAAGAGAGATCTTATCCCGTTCCATGAAATTTTGCGTTGGGAACAAACCTACACCGAGGGCTGAAGCCCGCTCAATTAACTATGCAATATCTTTACATCCACATACAAGAACGAGAAATTGAAGTTATTCCTTGGAATATTGGCCGTGTCTATGTCCTTCGCGACACGCCAGAGCAGACCTTGCTGTGTTACATAGTTATGTTGACCAAACCATTTCTTCCTATCAACGATTTCTGCTTTTTCTCGGCCGATTATTGCACTTAAAACGCAGACGTGATGTATTGAAATGGTATGAAAAGCATTCTGTGTATTAATAAACTGCTGAATAATGTAATTGCCTCGTACTGATGATATTTGTGCTTTCCTTTGCGAGTTGAAGATCACAGCGACGCATGGGCGAGACGCAGTGGCGAAGTAGCCATTATGAGAGCGGAAAGAATACAGTGAAGAGCAAGCTATTGCACATTTCACTCAGGAATCTCCTCATTGTGGCATGTACATGAGTAATTGGGATACCTTTTTGTAAAGAAACTTGGTCCAACGCTGCCTAAATATTATCTAACATTATTCCGGCCACTCCCTATACATGATCCTTCATGCAATGTGATTTATATGGAACGTTCAAATGTTCCATTAGCTCATCCATATCTTTGAACTTACTCTCGCAACCTCCGCTCGTGGTGTAGGGGACATAGCAAGCAGGGCTATTTCCAGCCGCGAGTAGCCCGCTTTGAGTCCACGCGTCCCTGACCCAATAATTAAAGGAAGAAATGTATTTTTCTGCGCATTTGGCACCAATTTTGGTATCGAAATGAGCTATCAAGCTTTCCTTTCTCGTGAACCGACCCCCACAGCCATTGCCGTCGTCATCGGCACAAGTATATCGCTTCCCACTATGGATGCTTAGATGTCGCTTGTAGTCCTTGATTCTCGTAAAAGCTTTTGAACAAGTGCTACACTCATACGGCTTTTCTTTGGAATGGACTCTCAGGTGCTCCTTCAGCGTAGCTGCTCTGGTATAACTCCGGAGGCAATGTGAGCAACAATACTTCTGCTTCTTGCCCCAACCTTCAAAGCGTTTAATACATTCCGGACAGTCGAGTGAGCTCGTCGTAGTGCAATCCTTGTCACACGTTCGACAGCAACGTTTGTTCGGCGCTTGTTCAGGGCTGCTAGGACTTTGGCGGCTTTTTTCCTGATCGGCTGTGCTTCCAGAGGAGGGAGGCTGTTGGCGAGAATATGAAGATTCAGATGAAAAAACGGGGGACATGGCCCGTGGTGAAAAGGAAGTCGGGGCTGGCGCATCCCTGTTATCGATATCCAATTGATTCAGCGTGTCCCCACGCTGCAACGAGTGAAGGACACCTGCAGCTTCCGCGATCTGTCGCTGTGAACCCGGAGCTCTGGAGTTTCTTTGACCCTCAAGAGATTCTGCGGGGTCTGGAACTTCGAGCTGCTGAGGATTTGTGTATGGAGGCCAAGTTGAATGAACAAGACCGTTGTGGGAATTTGAGTTCGGAGGCAAGGATGTGATGATTGGAGTTTTGTTGGCGTTCGGCGCAGAGGAGAAACTGAGGCCCAAAGACGTTTTATACGTGTAGTCATCGATAGCATCTATCAATGTTCTCGTGGGAAAGGAAAGATACGGGTCGGCTCCACCATGGTGACTGCGAAGAGATGCAAGCAAGTTCTCTAGCCTTGCGATAAGTTCGTGCGTTGTAGTTGTGTTGAAGATGAGATTTTCCGCCATGAGGGCCTGTATTGTATTCTACCAAATAGGGGACGAATGGCCGATAGGGTAACTGGAAGTTCAAGAAGTTTCAAATGTGCGAGATACTCAAGTAATAAATATTTGCGGATCATTTGACGAGCGAGATGAGGTAATACTGAGCTGTAGAAGTATGCGATTTACAGGGCCATGATGTTGTGTTTGTATCTGCGAGTAAGATTCTGGCAGGGTCATGATTCGTCCGATATTCGTTGTGCATGGCCGGACTCAATACACAGCCGCATTTCTTTGCAGGGCCGGGATTTCAAGGCCCTGATTCTTCGCAGGGCCACAATACCTTTGCAGGGCCAGGATTTTCGCAGCCTTTCCCTCGCAATTTTTTGCAGGGCCAGGATTTTTCATGGATGCTATTCTATAACGTCGGGATTTCGCATCGGCCATGGATCTGCAGGGCCAGAATAACCTTAATCAACCGCTGCGAATCTCTGCAGGGCCAGAATGATCTTGTTTAACCGCTGCGATTCGCTACAGGTAGTGAGTACACCCTGGAGGGGCTTCAAGGGGGCTTCAATCTTGCAGGGCCAGTGAACCAAATCTCCAGATGTGTTTGTACCTCGATGAAATTTTCCCGGTACGATTATTGGCTACTGAAACAATTGTATCAACGTTATATACGACTGCAATATTTTGTTCTTCCTTGATCCGATGCAGTTGATAGGATATGTGCACATCTATGTACAAATTGTAGCAGCTCGGTCTTCTCTTTCTTCGGCGAGGAGGCGTGTAAAATTTCCAGCATAATAAGTACAGAAATACGGCCAAGAAAGTTGACGAGTGGTTTTGCAGGGTCATGAGTATGCAGTACAGTGCAAATGCGACATGGAAAAGGAAGAGAAAGTCGACGATGGCAAGAAGTACTGCAGTCATTATACCCTGTACTGCCAATGACATCTATCGATCGTCGCCTAGACATGACATTGCTTGGCCTTCAGAATATTCTCGACCCAAGAAATCCTGCAGGGGCATGATCTTCGAGCCCACTTTACCTATTCAAACTGGTAGTGTGTGGTTCTAGTAATGATTGTCAGTACAGATTTAAAGTTTTGGCTGTGTGACCACGAGTTTAATGGGGATTGCTTTTAAACGACAGGTAAATGTACCAGGGGCAGTACCACCTTTCAAAGGTGGTACTGCCCCTGGTCCCCACTAGTTTCGTACCTCATTTCACCTTCTGTATTCTATTCAGTATGTCCAATAACGTCAAAGAAATCATAAACTTCCTTGTTCTTGGAGATGAAGGCGTTGGAAAGTCTCTAAATTAAGTCTAGAGTTATTCGAACTCCACTGCAGTCACACTAGGCAAGCTATCTAGCGTTGCTGCAACCTGGGCGCAGACCGGCAAGTTGCCTTCCACAGTAATTTGGGTTTTAATATATCTAAGCCATAAGTTATGGATGGTAAACTGCTATAACCAAAACAGATTCCGCTACAGTAAACTGGTGCCAGAAGTTGGGTTTGGTAACGGCCGTTCTCCGGTCCGACCCTCTTGTCGCAGGAAATCTGGGGAGTCTAGCGTGTCTAGTTCAATGTACACCTCGCCTTGGCCAGAAATAGTACACCCCGACCGACCGTGCAGGGCCATCAAATTCCGTCGCATATATGCCCACGCTCACACACAGCACACGCGCACGCGCAAACGCTCACTCCATACTTCCACTGACCGCAGACTTTCCTCTCAAACATCAGCCTCCTTTCCTATTAAATTTCCTTGCAGAATCTTGCTTTTTCGATTACTCCCTGTCTGACGTGCTTATTTACTATCTGGTCCCCACTTGCCCCATACCTAAAGCATCACACTGGGCCAGAATCTTCAATTCAGCATTGCATGCATTGTCTTGTCTTTTCAGCAACTTAGCAATGCCGACAGCGCCGCCAGTGCCGGGAGGCATACATGTTGGTCCAAAGCGGCGTTCTTGAACGAGCAGGGCCATCTGTAGGGATAACGGTAGAAGGCGCACATTGCCATATAAAGTATCTTCCCTCTCCTCGTATTTCACCCTACTCACTTCGAGTTTTCTTCAGCAATCACCATCACGCACAACAAAAATCTCCCATTTCACTTTACCATCACCACAACATGGCTCCTCTATCGACTGAAAGTCAACAAGTTCAAACCATCTGGACGCCAGACATCATTGTAACTATTGGCTGTCAGGTTATCATGGTTGCTGTTAGCCTCATTAACATTTGGAGGAAAACATACTATTCCCCGCGTAGGGCAGACGGCAGTAAGCTTAATTGATCCCTATCAAACTTGAGGTTCCGTCGCTGATCACCTACTCCACCCCAAAAGTGGAACAATTAAGGTTGGTCCGCCAACTGCTCGCAGCACAGAATGCAGCCTTGCAACTTACCACAAACGAGGCATCCTCCACGACCAACGCTCCAAAATCAACAACTGCGGGTGAAATGATGGCAGTTGCCGTCCAAAGCGTTGGGCCTATCCTCTCAACGGTGGTCGATGACGGGAACAATGACGGGAACGTTGACGGACTTTCCTTGACACTCGACATCAATTGCGATGGTGTATTGACGTCGCTCGAGCCCGCCGAAGCATAGAGCGGACAAATATTTGGAATGAGCAGCTGTGGATGGAATAACATTGGGGTGGTGGTTTTAAACATTCTGTCAAATACGTAGCGTGGGGTTAGGCGCGGGTAGGCTCGGTAGGCTACTGTAGCGGGCAGGCTAGAAGGATAGATCAAAACTGTTTATGTGTATTAATTTTCACTGTTTGGATAATTCAACACATGGTCGACGCACGCAGTGTGAGGTCTACCACAAAATTATTACCTCTTGATGATATTCTCCTTGCCCTTTCATTGCACGCTGCAGAATTCTTGGTAGGCTGCGAAATGCGGTACCCATGGGTGGGGTTTCCAGCTGTCCAGCTACCCAGCATGGGGGCACATACCTGAAATGGGCTCGTAATAGCTAATCGTGGGATAAATGGTCCCTAACCCACCCATGCACCCATGGCACGCGAGGGTACCTATCAGCCATAGATGCCACAATCCCGCGAATATTCTCCGACCTCCGTAGTATGGAGGTACCGTCCCGATAGGTTCGCAGCCGGAGTCATGGCTTACGCCAATTCTTGAAATTCCCTTATCATTGATATTTCTGTAGTCTCGTTACCCAATATCCAAAGAAACATCAGCATCAACTCGCTTTTTAATTTCAGTCGCAGTAGGAACAACCATTGGCATGACACCCTGGGCATGAACACCAAGATGTACTCCTTCGCTAATCAGGCATATCCGTATCCCGGCATACCCTTTGGAAACGCGACATGACCTTGCTATCCCCGTTTTCTTTCGGTAAATGAGATCCACCATCAAACTGGGAATGGGTGGTATTTTCAACAGCACCTGCTTCCGTGCCTAGTTTTTGTACCGCATTCGTCCATTGACGAATTTAGAATACGCTCTGCGAGAAAGCTAAAAACTGTGGAGACTCTTGGGGTAACAAAAAGCGTACAGTTAGGTTGGCCTCACTATTCGCCGCATTTCCTCGGAACTTGGCATGCTGATATCCCTTTGCTCACCACCCAGGTACAGCGCCTGAATCGATGTTTTCCGGTACATATATGTTTCCCAGTTCTTCAATCCATCTATCTATATATCACGATTGAGCGGTTTATATGTGCGTTAAGAATCAACAGCTGAACTATATAGCCTGGGTTTCTGGTTAATTCAATAAGCGGACATTGCTGGTTGTCCTTCAGATCGAGGTTCAAGTGTCATGTAGATGGGAGCCAAAATTGAGAACAAGTCTGATATGCATAGCTGGTCTGACTGACAACTCAGTAAATACATACAATGTGCCCAGTGCCATTTGCCAATCTAATCACAATCTCGGCGGAAACAATTCTGGGTTGCATGCTAGGCAGCTATGTTGCTGGTAGGACGACTCAATGGAATCTCTCAGATTGTACAGATCTCTGTCAAGATGCACGAGAGCATGTGGCGTAATATTCTCTGGTAGCATTGTTTCCCCCTCCTCGTCCATCAGAGCCTGCCAGTATTTTACGATTTCCAGGTCCCACTCCGCCAAGAAATAAGTACCGTAGGGGTTTGTTGCCCAGTCTGATGAATTGAGATTTTGGGACCAACTCATGCTCTCCCATTCCCAGTCCTTGTACCTCTTGAATTAAAAAGAATTAGCCTCACAGAACGGTAGTGTATTTGAATGCAGTGCTGTGCATGAAAGCGATGGAAAAGAAAAATTAATTACCTCACTCCCCCAATCCGTCAACTCAAAAGGACGATCAAAAGCTTTCTGCCACTCATCTCCTAGTCGACCGATCACGATGATAGCCCTCTCATACCCTCTTTCCACAATCAACTTGGGTAGCTCCCAATCGACCTCTCGAGTGGCCACTTCAGCCAGATAGTTTTGCTTGCACTTCTCGTATCTTTCCTCAGTTGTCGCATCTCGTGCATGGGCAAGGCTACGACCTCAATGCGATCAGGTTCTGCACGCCCATTCCCTTCACGATATTTCTCAGTCTTCTCATGAATAACCTTCGCCAACTCTCCTGCGCGTCCTGGGATAGCTGCATCGGGTGTAGTATCATAGATTCGATGAGCGAAAAGAGGGCGAATGTGGGGTTCATACTTCGGCTGGTATGCTGTCATCGTTAAGGTACCGTCGTGACTGGGTGCTTCTTCAACGAGGGTGTATTTGATAACACGGCGGGGGGCACGGCCACCCGTTTGCCTAGGCATGACTGACATAGCAGAAAATAATGGTGGAGATTGGATTTGACAGATAGAAGAAGAGTTGCAGAATTAAGATGTGACCGAGGACAAAGTACAAATTATATAAGATAGTAGTCATGGCTTCGCTTACTCTGATTCGACACTTATCCCAATTAGTGTCACGTGGTACCAATAACACGAAGAGAAGTAAAAATTCACTAATATTTTGCAATACAAGTGAATATGGAGAAATATATGTTTAGTTAACTCCATGTTCAGGAGCTCCGCCCGTGGGACCCCAAACCGATCTTTCTTTTAGCCATTCCATCTTCCCACTCTTTTTATCCACCTTCGCAAACATGAAGCTCTCAAACTCGGTGTCCGCGCCATCGACCTTAATAGTTCCTGACATTCGTGCCGCAAGTTGGTCCCCGTCGCGGAGAAATTCGTGTCTTTTCGTAAAAAGCCATGTTAGTTTCGGGGACCGTGCAAACGTTTGAATTGCCGCAAACAAGGTACATAGGGCAGATACTACTACTTACACCACTGGCTTGTATTCGCTGATCTTCCCGCGCCACTCGACAATTCCCTTGATGAAATCGTCATATGATGAACGTTGACCATTCATGATATGGTAGAATGTGGGCAGTGAGGTGGCCTCAGCGTATAGCTTGGAATCTTCGGGAGGGCCCGTGAGGCTCCACTCCATAGCGCGCTGGAAACCTTCGAGTGTGGATGTGAATTCGGACATGTTGAGATGATCGGCGTTTTGTATTCCGATGATATTGCAAGACAGGTTAAGAATTCACTTTATTCTTGTTTACTTTATGGGAGACAGCTGTTTTTCAAGAAAATTGAGGAAGTGGTTGTTCTGTGCGTACTTCAGGCTTTTTATATTGTGGGTAAAGAACCGGGCGAGCAAACTACATCTCGCGGGTGTTGTATGGTTAAACACACATTATGACGCTACGTGTCTTCCGTATGCATTCTGAGCTGTCATTAGCTACTTCCAAATGCAGATTTACTTTGATAAAAGGCATTATTCTGATTGGAGATTGGTTACCCACTGAAACTGTGCCCCCTAACTGTTATATTCCTGGACCGCGTCGGTTGGGCCGAGGCCATCTCCTTGGACTTACCGCAGGTGGGCACTTTAGTGATTGCATATGGGTGCCACACGGCGGTCGCGGTTAAATCTTTGTACGGAGCGGAGCAGCTCACAGATATCTGTAGTTGCTGTCGGTTTGTGTGGCTTGGTTGTGAACATTTTACATATATCTAGCTATCTGACATTTAGGTAACGTGTTTTTCCACCCAAATATGCTCCTCCAATTCACGAACTCTACAAAGAACATACCTCACTTGCGCTCAACAACCAGCACGCCGTCATAAAACTCGGGTTGATACAGATACTTCCTCACAACCTTGAGTCCGACTGAGTCAAGCAAGGCACCCCACATTGCCTCCGTCCGTTCGATAGAAGCAAAGCAAGCCATCATCGAAATATCAATCTGGGCCATCTTCCAGTTGACATTGGAATCTGGGAAGATCTTTTCGTCAATAAGAATAACCGATTCTTCACCCATTGCCGAGACAATGTTCTCAAGAATCGATCGGCACTTGTCGTCTGGAAAGTCGTGGAACACACTTCGAATGTAGTAAAATTTGGCATCTGTGGTTGTTAGCTGGCTGTCATCCATGCAAAGTATCCAAAATGACACCTACTTTTGACCGGCTGAGGAGTATGCATGTCATGGACAGTGGTTTCAACAGCAGGCTTCCCGGCAGCTATATCGGTGTCATGTGGTTGGTCCTGTCCAGATCGCAGATTGCTGTCTTT
This sequence comes from Rutstroemia sp. NJR-2017a WRK4, assembly GCA_002946385.1. Classification (NCBI taxonomy): domain Eukaryota; kingdom Fungi; phylum Ascomycota; class Leotiomycetes; order Helotiales; family Rutstroemiaceae; genus Rutstroemia; species Rutstroemia sp. NJR-2017a WRK4. Next base: position 84,606 of record NJPR01000086.1, read on the forward strand.
AGGCGGTTCCTGCAGGATAACTCGACCTTCGATCCCCGCAATCTTCGCCTTTAACACGTCCAAAAGAGGGCCAACATTTCCACCAATGTCAACTAGAAGCACATCTTCACCGTTCTTGGGTTTCCAACTACCCACTTCTTTTTCTAGTGGAAAGGTATCCAGCCATGTCTTCTGCCCTTGCATATACTGAGCCATCCATTTCCCAAAGTTTGTTGCTACCTCAGGGTGACGTCCAACCCAACTGAAGATATGCTCATCCGTTTTGTTTGCAGAATGCCAACACGTGTCGTTGCTATCAATCATATCACTATACTTATGGTTCGAAAGATAATTTGGAAGATCGGCCCACATAGGCCCGACAAGATTGAATCTGCAAAGTATCAGACTTTAGTTCTCAAAAAATCCCAGAGTGTCAAACGTACTGATGATAGACACCAGCTTTGTTACCCTCGACCGCAAGTGTTTTGGTGATGTTTGTAGATGTATACTGGTCTTTTCCAGTCTCTTTGATGAGCTTCATGGAAGCAAGATACCTCAAAACACGACCGAGTAAAGTAGGTGCAGCACCAGTCTCTTTTGAGAGTTTTTCTACTGTCAAAGGGCTCTCACTAGAGGCCAAAAGCTCGAAGATCTTCAGGTCCTCGCCTACTCGAATCATGACAATTTCCAGTTGCTAGGATCGGACGTCAGCCTGTGGGTTCGATGTATGCAATAGAGTTGCACTGTGACTTACACGGCAGATTAATCGCTGCATGGTATTCATCGCTTGACTCGAGAGAATAAGTCAGTTCACGAAGCTGATCGATCAACTGCCGGCGGGTACTATCATTGACTTTCTCAGCCAATTGCTTGACTTGTGGAATAAGAGCGTCCATATTGACTGGAAATATTGGTGTAAATCAGGAGTTCTGATATCGATTCGGCCTGGTGCAACCGTCTAAGAAACAAAAGCTAAAGGGTATTTGCGTACAAAAAAGATTGTGCGAAGATATATCTAGCGGAGTAACCAAAGTTGTTAACTGGACAAAGAGGATGCTGAGGACGGAGTGAGGAGTCCATCGTAGTTATATAGGGAAACACTTGAAGTCGTAGTAAGTGTTGGGTCAAGTCAAAATTGGCAAAGAAAGGACAACTTGTGTGGAAAATATGCCTGGAGTGGCCCCGTAAGAGGTCTAGAAATGCCGGATGAAGTTGTAAATGCCGTATTTGGACTTTCAGGGATTTTTAACGTAACGAGATCGCAAGATGCATAAGCATATGCATGGGTATGGATAGAGTAAGAATTTGTTTTTGGACGTGAGAATAGGTAAGTGTACCCCAAGGACCCCACTTCTAGCACTTTATGCCCCACAAGTAGGGCAATCCTGACATTTCTATGGGCCTAACGCCCTGGCTACGGCTTGTACGGCTAACTAAGTGGCCCTTCAGGGGTACACTTATTTATACTTAGAACCAAGTATATCATCACTTTAATGTCAACAAAATCAAACGAACAACTACGCCGCAGCGCGACAGCATTCCAACAATTGGAACACAATCAGCCAGCGCTTTCAGTACAATTTCATACCGCGATTCAGCAAGCTTCGTCGGCAGATTTTGTTATGTAAAAGAAATAATTCAACTAATCATTGGATGGCATTTCTTCTTCTATACGAGTAGAACTGATGAGTTCATCTCCGCGAAATGGTATCGGGAGGACCTAGCGCCGCAATCCGTGAGACGAGGCTAGCCAACGACAAACTAAGAAAATGATATTAGAAATGAGATCTGATTGAAGAGGGGTTCATTAAAGTCGAAGCTCGGCGTTAAAGGAGGCTTTAAGGAGCACTCACATCTTCACCCGGACAACATTGTTTCAAGTCAGATGGAAAGTCCACGTTATCTTGTTTGCTTTAAAGGAGACGGCTGTTCTCTAAGAGAATGGAAAAGGTGATTGTTGTACGTGTACTTCAGGCTTTTTCTGTTGTAGCACGGAGCCGGGCAATCTACAGATATCTGCAGTTCGTAAACCTGGAGGATGGGGTGCGGACATTCGGAACCCTCCGATGCACGTCGGATTTATCACGCAGCTCCTCGGCGTCCACTCGTCTTCTGTAGGGCCAAACTACGCCCTGCTTGGCTGAGTGCGGCTTAAAATGTGCGGGGTATCAGATTCGGGACCCTGATTACCAGGCACTCTTCGGAGTCACTCGAATCTACAATGTTACATTGGCAACAACGATCACGCTATCTAGGCAACAATATGCACTGATAAGAAAAAAAAGTGCCTTTTATTGGGGGAGAATCATCATGTGTCTCTACCAAGGCCTGTTCGCAGACTGAGCCGCATTTTCAGCCTCCTCAGCTATACCAGATACAGATCCGTGGCCCAGCATCGCTGACTAAGAAGCCCGAACCGGTCAGGGTCTCGGCATCGATCAGCTTCTCGGGTATTTCAGTGCACTCTCATGTGCCATGATTGGCTCCTATTGGGCATATTCGGGGAATGTGACTCACGTCTTCATCAGTACGGTGGTCATCTTGAGGCGATCCATGGCAGGCTGCTTCGGGTCCACGTCGACATAATCGAAGTATTTAAGACCCCCAGAGTGCCCTTTGCTAACCGCCCTTTGTCAACATTAACAACATATTCCCACCGTATATTGCTTATCAACAAATCCTCGTATCACTCACTGCCTCTTAACTTCATTCATCAGACAACATGAACAAGCAGATTGAAAATCCCCCTACAAACAATGCTGGGGCTCAACCGCCAGCACCAGGGCTCGGAAAGTCCTCGAACAATCAGAGCATGTGCTCCAAGTGTGGCGCGGTCTACAAACAAGGTACCTCGCACACGTGCGCCTCCAAGTACGTGCACTTAATTACTCTCCTTCATCTGAACGCAATGCTCATGATAATTGTCAAATCTAGGTAAAGCATCAAGCGAGGACTGCATCTACTCTTGATAGGCTAGTTGCGTTGGATGGGGGTGGTCTGCTTGAGGATATACAGGGCATTCATTTGTTGTGGTTTTCGTTATGGAGGAACGGGAATGATTCGGAACAGGGCATTCAACATGCTGCAAAATATATATCTTTGATTCTGGCAGCAAACTTGATCTCAACGTACTTTCTCTTGCAAGTGACTGATCATTACCCCCTTCATTTTGGCTTCCGTCTCGTTGAGATATTTCTTCGCTTCTTCATTATCAAATCCATAAGCTAATCTTACCATTTCGTACGTAAGTTCTTCTTCCATGCCTTCGAAAACACCAAACTTTTCGAGTATGGCGTAGATTCTGGATGCAGCACTGTCTAACACATCGGCTATTGACTTCTTTAAGGGTCTTCCTCTACTCTCGAGTGACTGCTCCGCATCCCGAAACTTCTGTCTGTACATTTTCCGTGCTGCAACTTGGCGGGATACGTTACGGTGTGCTATGTGGTCTGGGTCTTGTAGAATGCTGTCCGTCTTTGCGTCGGCAGAGATAAGCGGAAAGGGCATTGGGTAGTGGATGACCTCCCAGGGCGCCGTCTGAGCAAATTCCCAGTCGATTATGGCGAGGAAATTGAAATTCTGATCGACGAGAATATTCTGTGTTCCCATGTCCATATGATCAAGGTGGAACGGTCCGCCACCAGTTTTAAAGAGGGTTGTATTGTGCACGATTTCTTTAAACACGAAAGGACCCAGCCTAGTAAAAATATTGCTGCCGTCGTCAGCGACATCATTCTTGCAGGCTTGACGGAATTTGGCCTCCGCGACAGCAGCGAAATAGTCCCAGGCTTCCGTGAAAGGACCCTCATCTGAGAGGCCTTCTGCTACGGCTGTAGAGAGTTTGCCGATGATGGCACCGGTGTCCTTGGAGAAATGGGAGATTGAACCAATTTGTGGAAATGTGAAGGTGGCTAGTTCGGCTTGGACGGAAGTCCACTGTGTGATAATGTGCTCTTGCGTTGAGATCTGTTCCAGCGGGATTAGCAAAATTAAATACGGGAGGAATATGAAGAAGGTCGCACCGAAAGCTCGCAAATATTAAATTGCACATCTTGTATAGTGTTGCCGTAAAACCCTTCAATTAGCATGTAAGTCGCGCCAACATCTGCTGCTCTTTGCGACCCTGGGCCTTCATAGGCGTATAGTTGAGGGAACGGGACGCCCGTAACGTTCTCGTGGAGGAACTTCATTTGCGCAACTTCGCACTCAATTGAATACAGCTCAGAATGCTCAGTGACGGTATCAGTGCTATCGGGATGCCTAGGGAGCCGCACCCGTGCAATGATAAGGCGGCCGTCGACCGCCAGGAGTTCGAAGCAGCACCAAAATTGCCCAGCAGAGAAGGCTTCACTAATCGAGACCGGTTGACCGATAACGAGTTGAGCATGCTCCACGAGAGACGATTTGTTGATGATACTCATGAATCTCTCGAGACGTTCTTTCATGCCGTTATAATCCCAACCATCATAGGATGTCCAGCCTGCGCTGGGGGGGACATTTTTAGGTTCGACAGTCTCCATGATTAAACTACGTGAAAGCATTAGCGAATCAGAGCTGGAAAGCTTTCTGAAAGTTTTGGAAGATACCTTTGTAGCCGTTGAATAGGACGAAAAAAGCAGAGGTCCAGAGTGTAAACTGTCGCCGTGTGACTCAAGATGTGCCATATATATACGAGCCTCAGTAAGCGGGGTTGCTGTGCCACAATATAAACACAGAAGTAACGCCATAGCGGTATTTTTATTATACCTCAGGCACTCAGGCTGTATATTATAATTCAATAGAAATCACGCTAATCACGCCAATATCTGATGGATGAATGCCGGTAGAAAAATATGCTCATGCGGCGCAACGAAAACCGAGGTTAGTGGGGGTGTCTTCAAGATAGTGGGGGATTGTTCAAGCCATTGGAGGTAGACTTATAATCACCGGCATCACGTTGCATCCTACGATTACGATTCCCAGGCTTCTTTCTTTTCCCATACAGACTCGTTGAAGAAAGCTTCAGGTATTCTCGAGCAGAGCCAGAAAAGATGGCGCCCATCATCAAAGATGTTACCACAGAGGCCGAATTTAGCGGTGTAGTTGACTGTTTCTGGGACGCCAACTACAATCCATACCAGCCCATCATGAACATCTTGTTCCCCGTGTATGAGGCCACCGACGACGGATACGCCCGTGCTCTTGCCGAGGCCAAAACCAGACTGTGGGCAATCCATCAGAGCGATCCTTCGAGTCACTGGGTCTATGTGACCGATGATTCGGACGGCAAAGGCGAGGTTTATGGTGGTGCTCATTGGAACTTCCATCAGACTTCTCCATACAAAGAGGGCGCTCCTGAGTTGGTTGCATCCTGGTACCCCGAGGGCGAGGGCCGCAAGTTCGCGAGTAGAGTCTTGAATCAGGTGTATGCACGACGTCAGCGCTTGTGGAGACCACATTGTCGTACGAGTCCAAATCCGCCTCAAACAAGACGAGATCTCATGCTAATATATACTAGAGCTGAATTACATGTTTACATATTCGCACCAACGCGGTAAAGGCTATGGGAGCATGGTGATGCAATGGGGTATGGAGAGAGCTGATAAAATGGGCCTAGAAGTGGTTGTGGAGGCCAGTCAGTATGGGGTCGACCTATATCACAAGTTTGGATTGAGATCTATTGAAAAGGTTGCAATTGATGTGCACATTGAAAACCCAAGCAATACGTGGAGAAGACTCGAGTCAGATCTTCGTGATTTCTCGTTTTGGTGGATGTGGAAACCTCATGGCGATGTTTATGAAGCTGGGAAAACACCTTTGCCGTGGGTTGCAAAGCGAGATGTATGAGTACCTAATGATGTAGATTGGATCTCAATGTCTCTTTTGGTAATTCAACTTGTATCTTACGTCGTCTTCATGGCAGCGGGTATTGCGGGGCACCGAGTATTCCTCCAAAATGTGTTGTTCAACTTGAATTTGTAGTCTCGTAGAAGTAGAAAATGTTCCATTGCGTGGGATTATGCCGCAAATTGTCTCCGTTGACGTTAAGGCGATACTTCCAGTATTTACATAAATCTTCCAATTACAGTTTGATCTGAGCAAGTTATCATGGATTGGGGAGATTAGATAACCACATTGGTCTTTTATCATATTGAGGGCAAGCTTCGGGCTACTTGTCGAGAAACAACTTCAATTTGGGTTAAATCATCGGAAATCAGTATCTGCCTGTGACACATCATGATATTCGTAGCTATTACACAAACAACTTGAAACCTCCAGGTACGCCATGTTGAAACAAACCACCTGCATCATACTTCTCACTAACTGCTTCTAGTTTTGCTTTGTTGGTTTCCCCATATCCATGAAAAGGCTTCTGAACAGAGCCCAGGGCGTAATTCAAGTACATGAAGCTCCTACTCACGCCATACTTTGCTGTCAAGGCACTCAACCCTTCAAAGAAAGTCTCTGCTGCGTTCGCGACAGTCGCATCGTCGGTGGACTGGGTATACGAAACAGTGATAAGCGCTATCACTATACGCTGATCAGATGAAGATAGACCGAGAATGTTCGTGCCATTCAGCAGGGGCGTTGGTTGCAGGGTCATATAATAACCGACTCCAGTTATGGAAGCAACAAGAGCTGTGGAGCGCTTATAGCAGTCGTATATCTCAGCGTATATATCCGGTGTATGAGCGAATGATGCGGTCATGTACAGTTGGCTAGATACTCATTAGCTCAGAGCTTTCATGTAACATCAAGGGGCTACTTACCGAAAGCCGTATGGATTATAAGCATCTTGCTCGGCGACAAAATCTGACATGTTGGAAATTCTCATGGTGCTGAATTGTGAGGCCGAGGTGTTGTAGAAAGGCTGAAATACCGGAGGGGCGACGATTGGCTTCGTATAGTACGGAGCCACAGTAAGGATCTCTATTCCACCTGGATTGATGTAACCGACCGAAAAGAGCAAATCTGCATGTGGATCATAGCCAGCAGGACTCATGAAGCTAGAAAAAGAAGCAAGAAGACTCTCTAGTAAAGTCAATGGATAGCTTATGAAGCCACCCCATAACTCGCCCTGATTATACGCAGCCAAATCAAAGCGTGTAACGACTCCAAAGTTGTTTGAGCCACCCTTGAGTGCTAGAAATAAATCGGAATATTGATTGTTCGCAGTGGCATAGACAGCTGCTCCACTTGCGAGCACGACTTCATACCCAACTATATTTGATGCATCGCACGCCCATCCACGTTGTTGACCGAGAAAAGAGATCCCGCCCCCAAGGAGATAGCCACCCACTCCGATGCTCGTACCGCGACCTCCAACTACTGTGAGATTATGTGGTTGTAGAAAATCATACACAGCTCCCCATCGGGCACCAGGACCAACACTGACAATGGACTTATCGGAGGTCAAGAATTCGATACCATTTAAATTCGTTAAGTCAATGGTTACACCATTAGCAATGTTGGCTGCTCCAGAGAATGTAGCGTGTCCTCCAGCGCGGATGGCGAAAAGTCCATCAGAACTTCCAGATAAATGGCGAGTGTTGAGAATCGTTATGATTTTTGAGACATCAGCCGTGCAAGTAGGAGCGACAACACAGGATGGCGAGAGAGATTGTTCTTGGTCCGAGTAGTAAGAGTTTAGGGATGATATATACGATGTGCTGTTTGGGAAGAAGACTTTTCCAGGCAATGAAGAGGAGAGGATCGAGCATGCAGATGGTATGTCGGTTGTGCAGGTAGGAGCGACAAAACATGATGGTAAGAGAGGCTTTCCTCCTCCCGAAGAGTAAGAGCATAGCGATGTGCTGTTTGGGAGAGAAAGCTTCCTACTGACCGTAGAGGAGGCGATGGAGGATGGAGGTGACGGGGTTTTACTACCTGTGATCAAAGCTTTCTCGATAGCCATAATTACTAACAAAACAAAATATTGCCTTAGAAGGTTGTAGAATCTCATATTGATGGTAATAAGACGACTGTGAATCCTAAGAAAGTCTGAGGCCCAACGCTTAGATGAGCCGTTTTTCAAAAAAAGGATTTAAGTTGAATTAAGTACGCAAAAAAAGTCTTGCCGTAATGGTGAACATAAACCCTTCCGATGAATTTACCCATGTTACAAATCATTTATGATGAGGACCGATTTGGGAGTCGCGGAATGCAACATGGTCAATTCCTTGACCGACATGTGGAAGCTACTAAATTAACATATGCGAGCCGTAGTCTTATCATACATATCTATGCATTTCATGCATCATAGGGGCACGCACTTTGAGATCGATCGATTGGTTAGAGCCATAGAGGCTTGTTATGTAAGGTAGCGTCAAGCTACTCGTAACGCTACCTAAATGTGTCTTTATCGCTGACTGTAGCATTTTGCCCAAATTGCAGTCTTCCACAATAGCCACCAGGTTACCATAAAGAGCTATTATCGAACGTACCTTGGGCTCAGGCAATTCCAGAGGAGCTGATATTCCAACCAAGAGTTAAGGACCATTTCGATATTAGAATTAGAATCTTACGGTAATACAGCATGTGATTCACGCAGATGATCCAAGAAAAATGTGCCTCAGTTAAATGGGGCTCGTAGACCCAAATTAATCATCTTACAGAGGCAACTAAAGGTTGACCTTCGACAAACTCAACCCACACTGAGGCACTGAGGCCATGAGAGAGTCGAAGCTTTTCCAATATCTTCACCTTTTCTCCAAATTCGAACCCTGCTTTCCGCCAGTATACTTCTGCTAAATCTCTTTCGGCTTTACAACCAGCTTTACATCATATCCATGCATTGGTGCCATTGTGCCAATTCCTGCAGTTGTGTCATCAAGGCGTGGAAACTTTTGATTGACGCCGCCCTGATCTAGTGTAACATCATACCGACAAAAGAGAACGGCGACAATGGTGTAGATGGCTTTTCGGGCCAAAAAACGGCCAGGACACAGTGTCGACCCTCCTCCAAAGGGTCTGTAGTTATGACTACGTGTGAGGCTTTTGTCCCTGAGAAATCTTTCCGGGTCAAAGTCATGCGTGCTTGGTCCCCACGCATCGTCATCAAGATGAAGCTGACGGTAAGGAATCTAGGCCATGAGTTCAGTATGGGAGGCTTGAGAGGACGGTTATCTTGCTTACCATAAGTTTCGTGCCCTTGCGAAGCATCTTACCAGCAAATAATGTTGGGGCGATAACCTCACGGGCAAGTGCCCCTGCAGAATTGACTCTTAGGACCTCATTGAAAAGAGACTCAAGGCGTGGACAGTTCTCCGTAAGATGATTCAGATTCACTGATTCACCTTTTACAGCTGGAGCAACTTCTTCCCGAATACGAGCGAGCAAGCTTTGGTCGTGGACAAGATAAGCTATAATCCAGAATGCGGCTTTATACACATTTCCGGTGATCCTGCACTTCCGTTAGCTAGGAGTGAATGTATGGTTTGCCAGGATGCTTACGCCCATAAGTGTAGCATATGTATGCCAGCAGTTTCGCGGTTACTGAGGCCACTTGAACGCATCTCAGCTTCCATAGCTGTTACAAAATGCAGCATACCCGGCCGCTCCTCCTGAGGTGTCTCGAAGTATCTGCACAATGTGTCAATGACCTCGTTTTTTGCGTCCATCATGTCTCGTGCCATTAAGTTGGGGAGGTGATAGAAGAATTTCCAGTTGGTTTCCTCCCATGTAATGATTGCCCGGAGAAGATGCGGGTTTATTTCAAAGATTTTTGGTCCATAATATGCTTTAGTGGAGCCATTAATGATGACTTCATTGCACCACGCCCACAAAGAGAGTGTAATTGAGTCTTGGGACTTGCGTTCAGATGCAGAATGTTGCTTCAATACGTCCCACGAAAGGTTTTCCTGAAGACCGGGTATGAGGCGTTGGAGCAGTATCTCGTGGTTCGCCGTAGAGAGCAATTGTTGCCGATGGTATTCCGAAGTCATTTCATGGGCCGATCGAGTGGGAACACCGAAACCTGTGAGGCCCGGCTGTTCACGATCTTCATTGAACATACCATTGATGCTTTTCGGAGATAAACCAACGAATGTGTACATATCCTTGATCAAATTTTCCCATGTTATAGTCGAGGTGTTTTTGTAAAGTTCACCGATATCATCTCCGCCAGTGATGACACAAATAGTTTCGCCGGCTAGTGTAATTGAGTAAAGAGCTTTCGTATTGCCAAAATACACCCTAATATCTATCAGCAATATTCTTTCAGCTCATGCGGATTTTCAAATGGTGTACCTTCCTCTTTCAAATACGCCATTGGCGTTTCTATAAAATCCCCATGCGTGACCTTGGGATGTTAACCTTCCTATCAAAGCCAAGGGAAGTTACAATGAGAGATGAGCTAGAGACTGCTCTGGAAGCTTCTCACCTATGTCTACCAAAATGATATATCAGCACGAAACATGTGAAGTAGGAGTGCCAGTGGGCGATGTATTCAGACTCACATGGTATCCAATAAGGCAGCTCTCTAGGGTTCTGGGGATAAAGCCATGGAGTGATCGTAAATCGATAGATTCTCCAAAGTAATAGCAGGAAGAGTATGCAAGCAAATGTTGAGAGTATGAAGGCATCCGTGCCCTGCAATGGAAAGAAAATCAATGTCATCATGTTTGCCGTGAAGAGCGAAAGAGTTTCTTCAGGTAGTCTCAAAAGGCATGTATCACAGTGTGCTTGATGTCTTTTTCTCTTTTCTTTTCTTTTCTTTTCTTTTCTCTTCTTTTCTCTTCTTGCTCTTTTTTCGTTCAGAATTTGGGGAATGCAAAAATCCCCTCCACCACACAATATCCTGTGGGATGCCTGTGCCGCTACCCAATACCTGGTCCCTTGTACAATTGCGATTGAAGATATGCACTGCATGCCATCCCAGCAGTGCATTCCGAGGTGTCCTGTGACAAATGCTTTCTTCTTCAACAACTGTTGGTAGACTCCTTCTTCTTATGTGGTTACATTGCTTGTACAATACCCCAGCTCAGCTTATCGGCTGTATCAGCTGTGCCCTCCACGTCATCTTCCAACTCATTCAACTGGTGGTGCATGTTATCCTGCAAAGGATCGAGGCGGATATGGCAACCTGCGAGTTTGGGCCCGTCACAAGTTTGGGTGTGGCAATCTGCAGCTTTTTCAATAATTAAACCATGTTAATGCGTTCGGGTATGTTTCAGTGCAGCAATAATCCTTGAGACCCGGTGGTTTGGTAGCGATGCGGTGGTCCAATGAAAAGAGGGCTCACCAAAATGAACTTCTGTATTGGCTACGCATGCCGCTTAAATGCATGTTCACGACGCTATGTGACCCTCATCAAGTGCCTGCTTTTCGAAGCTGAGCGAATAATTTCCCAGCTTGACTTTTCGAAAAGATGGCAGCCACTACGAAGTACTTTATCAAGATTGGGCTATATACGACCTCATACTCTGTGTGGCTACATTTTCGGAAACCTGAACCCACCTATTGGAAAACGGCCCGTGGGACTGAAACCAGCGGCTATTTCCTCGACCATGGTAAAGCGACAACATGCCAGGGTAAGGATGTTGAAGAAGTATATCAGCCAATTACGTCGTAAGAACACCTTATTGTCATAAGGTGGAGGCAAGATATACGACCGGGATAATGACCTTCATTTAACACTCCAAAACCTTCATGATACTCGCAAAACTATTCCGAGGTACCTTTTTAGGAAGGTGCCCGAAAAATTTATATCACCTCTGGATGGGCTAGAACGAGGACGAGCCGAGGACTAAACAAGGGGTTACCCCCTTCACAACAGTTGTACACGACATGGAGTGGAGAATTTACAGTGTCCTGCCAACTTCCCCACACTCCTCGGTACAGCCCATCGCATATGCAAATGCGAGTCAGCATCAAGTGGAGTACGGTAGGGTTGAGGCTCTCTCACAGTATTCAGATGTTTGGTTACATGGTTAAAGTACTCCATTGGAAAGAATTTAGGAAGAAAGCACGGACACCAGCAATTTATTTCTCTACTACAGTAACTTACGCTAAACCATCCGTATACGCTGGAAGTTCGTGTAGAGAGAACCAAGGAGAGTACCGCAGTAGTTAGGCTTAACATGTCAAGCATCAACGATAGCCATGTTTCTTTCAAACACCGCGTTCTTTCATGAGTATGCGGGTCTTTTCATAAGGCATCGTGAAGGTCTCCCACATCCACCTGACATTCTCTCGATCGTTTTCCAAACGCATATCGAAATTAGAAATAAGATAGGCAACAACCATTTTCATGACAAGTGAAGCATGAAATCTCCCAGGGCTATAATTAGCGTTAGTTTCTTGGTTTTAAATTGCCCTAAAACGGGACCCGCGTAGAGTCGAGAATTTTCTCTCGGCCCTGGAATTTACTTACCATGCAAGCGATCCATAGCCCCAAACTGGAAATTTTTCAGATACATCAGTGAACTTTGTTCCTCTCATCTCGGAAGTGCAGGACACAAAGCGCTGGCCATTAAAGATGTAAGGGTCAGGATAGCTTTCTGGCTCATGCATCAAGTCAAATGAAGACACACATGCCATCGCGCCAGCTGGCACACTGGGACCATTGGTAAATCGAAATGGACTCATCGCTTTTCTTCGTATAGCACCTATGATGGAACTTTCAGCGCAATCCACACAACGTATCACGTTGCGTTCTTGTGGTACTTACGTGTGTCCAGTGGGTTCAATCTTACAGTTTCTTTGATAAAACTATCCAAGATCGGGAAACTTTCGAGGGTGTCATAAGTCAAATCAGAGAAGTCTCCGATTTCCTCACGTAGAAGTGGAATATATTCTGGATGAGAACATAACTCTAGCACGACAAAATCTAGGTTCATCCAAGGCTGATGAGAAGCAGCAAACCAAATACCGAGTAATGCTTGGGCGAGGTTATCCGGCGTCCAATAATCTTTATTTTCTTCTGTTAATTCAATCATGTTCTGCATTATGGTGAACTGAAATAACGTCAGCCATGGCAATGACCAGCAGTGTTCTGATTCTAGCGTACCTTCTTTGTCGCCTCCGGCTCGTCCCATTCGTTCATTCCTTTGCCCATAGAAAACTCTAACTGCTCGATAATGGTTCGCATGGCCGAGCCATTTCTGGTGATGATTGCATGAACAGTTCTGATATGGTTATGATCAGTATTGCGTTCCCTGAGGTAGGAGAAGAAAGCTCAGGAGTCAACTGACGAGGCGAGGAACTTTGGAGTTAATTGATATGCTGCCATGGTTGCTACCATATCTTTGGGGTACTGAAGAAGGGCTTCAGAGAACTGGGACTTTGCAGCTAAGGATCTTGAGTCAGCAAATATGCTGTTCGCAGAGCTATGGCATTCGTACATATTATTTCGCCGAAAAATATCAAGCTCATGAGCTTGGATGCACATTCTCGGACGGTTGATGCCACAGGAACTGAATAATGCCCTTCACGCAAGGTTAGAGACAATGTTGGTTTGTTTCATCCTTCATGTTCATATACATAACGAACCTTTCCGCTGAGTCTTTCTCCGCTGCAACTGCTGTTCAATTGTCATTTTCATATGCTTCTGCAGCAATGGAAAGAGAACTGTGAGATTTGCTGGTCCTTTGACCTGAAGCAAACGAGCAAACAACCTTGATCTGACGATCATTTTGGCAGGATGGTTGTAACCGTTCATGGTGTGCTTGAACCCAAACATCTATAGAAAAGTGTCAACTATTGTCTCGTGGCGGGGGAAATGGGTATTCTCTACGTCTGCATATATTGCTCGTTGGGATAATTCCGAAGCCTCGCTCAATTCCATGATATGCTTCTTGCTAGAGACAACCACCACGCTTTGAGATGACTTCCATGGTTTGTAGTATTTTCCAGAGCGCTAAGGCGGTGATGTTAGTAAGGCAAATTTGGGAGTCAAGGTCGAACAAACAACATACATAGTCATTCACTAACGTCCGACAGTTCGATGAGCACTTAGCAAATTTCCTGGGAGCAGCTCGGCCCCATGTATCAAGAATCTGATCCGAAGAACTGCGATTAGCACTTAGTTAAGCCATGAAGTAATGAGTGAGGCAAAGAGTAGGGTAAACATGCAGGTGAAATTGATGTATAGATCTCAAATACTCCGAGAAGCACAAGAAAGATTGGTCCGACAATGTCAAGAGCAGCGTCAAAATTTGAAGGCATGATGGGCAGTAGTTTTGGTTCCTCGGCCATAATATACTATTAGGATGCGAGGATTCTCGATGATAGATGACAAACTAGAATTGCTCCCAAAGGATGGTTGGCCCGATTGCAATGAGAGATAGAACCTCAAGTTATCTTGAACAATTTTTTGGGGGAACGATTATTGGAGTGTAGAGAGTCAAGAAAGCGAACTAAGAAGGTGGAATTGGCGTATACATTATATCGAGGGGTAGCGACTGATCACTGATCATGAAAAACCAAGCCATTTTTCTCACTAACTTGCGCATTACGTGCTCTGCAGAAAATCCCGGTCGGGCGGCAGTAGCAATCACAAACACAAGTGTGGTCCGGTTGGTGATCACGCTGTCACCAACTTCTGTGATGTAACACCAAAGAACATGAGTCTACATTTTTAGAACTTTCATCACCAACAGGGTTAAATTTTTATATTGGGTTACTTTTCTTCAGTCGGGTTTTCAACTGCGGTCTTGGGGAGCAATCTTTCCAAGTTTCTGCTTCAACAGTTGGTCCGATTCGGGCGTTATCTACTTATCTAGGCATCATTAAAATGCTCAACACCAAATGTTGCTACGCCATGCGCTTGAAAATAATACCGAGAGAGCCTAGTTGGGACTTTGCATCTTTTTCCGCTTCGGAGGCACTTACTCCAGCCGTGCTCCATCGATCTAACCCCGTTCGCCAAGCATTGGAGTGGTTGCCGCGAATTCAATCCAACATCGCCAACACCTCATCTTGTTATGCGCGCTCAGGGCACGTAATTCAATGGTGTTGCTTGAAGATACCTGCCTTCTGTTATTTGGGTCTTCAAACTTTCTCATTGACTTGCAGGTCCTCAATACTCAAGCTCTAAGTACTACTTCGGAACGTATGAAGGCCAAATCCCCCAACGAAACACGAAGTACACCCATTCCCAAGCAAAGACCTACACATTTTGTTTTCTTCTTCCATATACATCGTGCACATACATCACAGACTCGAAATTTACAACGCCGGAGCACTTACACACTGATTTTCATCGGGCTTGCATGCGATTATGTCTACAGCCGCAATCTTAGCAATGACACCGGAGGAGAGGGCTATGACTCCAGCCGGAGTACCTCCTCCTGGAGTCATCCCAAACTTCATTAATGGTCCAACTCGAGCCCCATTGCTGAACGCTGTTGGTACGTGTATGGTTGCGATTATGCTCGTCCTAGCATCTCTACGATTCTATACGAAGTTGGTGGTAGTTAAAAAAACAACCTGGGATGATTGTAAGTCTAATTCCTAGTCCTTTCACAGTTTTTAAAGATACGGGCTCATCGTCCTCCTCCAGATACTTGCGGGATTGCTGTGGTAGGTTGGATGATAACTACACCGCGACCTATATAACCTTCTAACTGTTCAATCAACCCAGGTTGGAGCAGTATGCTACTATATTGCATGTATCTACGGTAAGACGCTGATTCAATTCTTCTGCGAGTAGTAGAACTAACCTAAAACAGCCGGGAGTGCTTGCAAGTACGGAACACATGTATGGGATATCTCAATTGCTGAACTTCTTAGCAAGAAATTTATCGTTGTAAGTAGAAATATATATCCGCCTGCTACTCGGAGCGTTATATATCATGACCGCTAAGAACAAGTGACAACTAGGCCGGCTTCGTGGTGAACTTTTTTACGACACTGGTGTGGCCATTCGCGAAATTATCGTTCTTCATTCTTTACCATCAACTCTTTTACCCGAATGTATGGCTAAGACGTTCAATATATCTTGGAGCATATGTCAACGTCGGTTTTTATATCGGTATCCTGGTTGGCACACTTTACTTCACGGCTCCTCATCCCGGCGAGTCCTGGGAAGAGACATACCTTAGTCCACGATACATGAGAATATTTAGTATGACTATCCCTATTGCTGCTGGTAGTTTAATTCTTGATATATATATATTCTTGTAAGTATTCCATCCTCGACTTCACCTGCATGTAACTGATAAGCTTTCAGGCTCCCAATTTTCGGAATTTGGAATCTCCAGCTTACGACTAAAAAGAAGTTGGGTATCATGATTGTCTTTGGTACTGGTTTCACGTAAGTTTCCGGCCACTAAGAAGATGTACGGGGATTGTGTGTACTGATGAGTTGTATGCAGTGCCTGCGTGGCGTCTTCTTTGAAGATTTATTACAATCATATCCTAAACAATCATTCGTCAGACTGGACATACGACGTTCTACCTGTACTTATTCTGGGGTAAGAATCCACCTGTCTGCGTGTGGCTGAATATGCAGTTCCTGATATGTATATGGATTTAGGCTCACTGAAATGTGTGTTGGTATTGCTGCAAGCTGTATGCCAGCGCTCACAAAAATGGTTCGAAATGATGCCAAATGGCTAGCGCTTCGTTCCAAAATTTCTAAAACGTTCGGAAGTCTCACAGGCTGGGGTGCATCAAAGAACCGATCATCTACATATGGTTCCAAAGACGAACCGATTCAAAACGGAGCTTACTCTAATTTAGACGAGGAGCTTCGTAATCCTGGCTTTGAGCTGAAAGGCATCAAGGCTGTGAAGACCACAATAAAAAGTGGTAGCATTGATGATGTTGAGGATGACAGAATCCATTTGAAGTACAATCTCAGGCAAGAAGTATCCACCCACGGCCTTGTTCGAACAGCCGATGCCTTTGTCTAGAAGGAAACTTACTCTGTACGATCGTGACAGTATCAAGTTGGTAGCACTGAAGATACTGGTCATGTGCACCGCTGGCAGAAATCGAGATAGAAGCTCAATGAAGTCGAGGGTGTTAAAGAACTTCTCCAATTTCTAGCCTTCGTCCGAGCCTATGAGATACTCTGTACACATAGTTTATGTTATTAGGGGTGCGAGCTCAGAAACTAATTGAACTACGTTGATGGGGCAGAAAAGTGATTCTAATCCCTTTGGACTCGAGAAGTTAAGCATTAATTCAACCCATATGACTCCAGACCCCACGGCTGCGGAATGAGTACGCATGAGTGGAGTTTCGAGCACTTCAACCCACCCACGAGTACCCATGGTTCCTAAGCTGTTCCAACCCACCCAATACCCAGTCAGGGGTGGCACAAATCATAAATGGTCCCGTGACCACCAATGAGTACCTATCAGCCATCATGACCCACTCATTGGTGCCCCCGCCGACCGGGTAGGTAGGTTCGCAGCCTGGACTCTATGCACAAAATCGGACATGTAGTTCGCTGACTCTGAAGCCATATACTGGCCAAGAATGGTTCCAGGAGTGGGGATATGGATAGGCATGAGCATTCGTCAGGTTCCCAGTGCTTGCGATAGGCCTGCCCCTTCATTCAAATAGTTCCGGAGATATTTGAGAACCGAATGATTGAAGCTGAGACTAAGACGCGGTGTCTCCCTGGATTTTCTGATCATCTCTTGGACGCCACATACTGTAGATCCCAAAATAGCTCAACGGAAAAGAATGAATCGAATTCGTCTGGCATTGATAACACACCCATGCAAGGGAAGTTGACGCAGCCTGCAATAGCATCGATATTGACTTTCAATCCGTCTGCAGAAATAACAGGGGGTATGACTTTTGGCGGAGAAGTAGACCGATCCAGAATTTTATCTCGTAAAACTCCTTAGCTTCGGCAGGATCAGTACCTCGCGCAGGGGGACTTGTTCGCCTCCGGCGTTGTTGATAAGGTATCATGAGAACTTGCAATGCGGGTAAGATCAACCGCATTTCAGATTTGCCGAGCGTCAGTTACATCAACATCTAGGGGGTGGCGTTTGCTAGGCCTTCAATGCTACATCCTCGAGATGTTCAGATCGCTGACAAACATGTCACTTTTTGCATGCGAGTGCGACGGCGCAGCCAATTCCCTCGTAATTTCTAGTCACCGAGCGGAAATTGCTGCCCAAGAAACCGTTGGAGATGACGTCAGGATGTCAAGATGAGAACAGCCGAAGGGAGTCGTGCCGCGGAAACTAATTCATTCGCATAATACTTGAGGAAGGTGCATTGAATGTTAGATATGTGTTGGTGGCACGGTACATATTGAATTGTGCGTGGAGGTGTCTGGTACAATGCTAGATATGCTGCAAACTAAACTCTGCTGTTGGTATCCCGCCCGGATGACCAATGAATACTCATTGGTAGGGGTACGTCCTTGGATGGGGTGGAAACCCCACCCACAGGTACCTACTGTACTGTATTCGCGACCCACAGTAGTATTAGACGCCTGTTGGCGGCGCTGTGCATATAAAAGAAGGGAACTTCATATTTGCTGCTGTAAATGCGGGTAGGACGCGCTCTGTTAGTTTCGTCTAGTGCCATGATAACCCGTAGGTAAAAGGTTGCATGATATTACCCGGGGCATGCACCAGCATGCAGAAGAATGTTGAAGTGATGGACATGCAAGCCATGTAATGTTCTCCCCCGCTTGTGCTCTCGAACACACCAAGCGGGCTACCTACATTATCAGTTCTGGATAGAGTACGAGTCTGTAAGGAGGGTTGCAATACCGTATACTTTCTGGGGCTGCTCCTAGTAGTCAATGCGTCTACGGATATCTCCGATCCCGGTAATTCAGGTTTGACGAATTCTGTGCCATTAAATATGTGCGGCTGTGCCTCTCTCGAAATTGAGGTGGTTGAATTGATTGGTTGTCCATTCGAGTTATTCCGCGCATAGTCCCCAGACGGCGAAAGGGCATAGAAAGTTCAAATTTGAACCTTAGAGGTGAGTGCGAGCCCGGGGCTAGCATACTGAAGATTGACGGCCTCATTCCGGGACATATTCCGCGGCATCTCCTTGATTCCATTGCCTTGGGTGATATATCACCATTTCCAAATTATATCCAATCTAGGTTATCTTCTGGAAGTTTGGTAAATCAATATCTTTGACCAATTGGGGGTGTGCCGCGTGGCTGAGCCTCTCATAGCCAACAGAGCTATTGCCAGCTTCGTGAAGATTTGCCTGAGCAAAGATGCCAAGAAACGTGAACCAATAAGCTCAGAGTTAGTCAGAAGTTTCGATAATAGAGCGTATGAGATCGTAGTAATCACAGTCTTCAGGTCTTGGCTGATAATTCTCGAGCAATTCCGCCTGTAGGCTGTAGCTTCCGCCCTACAGCACCAGCACATTCTAGAACCGACTTGAAAGCATAGGATTGCATGCTGCTCATTTTGTATGCTCTGTGTATAGTTACGGACAATCTGTAGTGCCTCTGGCTCCTGTCGCATCAGAGGAGTCAGGACCAGTGGTCACAACTCCATCTACGACTTCGAAGCTTACGCCAGTCATCAGATGGTCCTGCAGGATGCAGCTTCTCCCCAAGGACCCCAATCGCAGGATTGTTGATAATAACCTAGATACTGTGTTTCTTGAGGAGTTCCTCATTCACAATTCCAGAAAGTTCAAAGAGTTCGGGAGTGTTGAAAACAGCATCAGCAAGAATTATTTCTTTCGTGGATAAGGTCTCCATTTCTTTCCAATGCATCAAGAGGTGTAACTTTACTTTAAGTCTTCTTAAACCGTACTTGATGTGCAGAGGCTTCGTTGATGAGATAAAAGTTGGATCTTTGGAGAGCAGGAATAGCATATACGAAACCACCAGTGGTAACGTTTCCTAGTCCTTGGAACAGATCAATCCAAGCTTTGCAAAGGGGATTTTGAAGGATCCCAGGGAAGAAACTTGGATCGTCCCAGAAGTTCCGCAATGTTCGGATATTTCTCATTTATCCAATCAATTCCGCGACGACCACGAGTTTCTGACCAGGTGATCGTGGTGGGCTAGGGATGTAGGCCTGTTAGAAGTAAGGATTATTCAAGCCCCATCCACTGCCTCCAAGGCTCTCCAAGGCATGGACATCAGCTGAAGATGGAGCGATGAATGCCCATCTACTCGTCGCAGATGAACCAACAAGGAGCTTTCCCTGTGGCTCAGCATTTCTTTCCAGGCCTTACCTGGGGAGTAGTAATTAATGCTGGGATGTTGGCTCCAAGGTCTTCAGCATAGTTCGATCCTGCTTCGAGGACAATGACGTGAACATTTGGACTTCGGTCAACGGTTTGACACCAGGAGGCTAGATGCTCCTGGGGATTACCATGCAGTCGGCGATAATTGCAGAATTCGACGATGCCATAATTTCTTCAATGATGATGTTATGATCCGTTTTACACGACTGGCGTACATGAAAACTTGTGATAAATTTCAAGATTTTAATGGTTCACTGTAAGTTTGATGGGGCAAATAATCTCTGCGGGGCTCCAGGAGTATCCAAGTCAGATCAGTAAGCATTTCTCATGGCGGCATTTTGCTGTACCACCAGCTAGTTACTCTCCTCCCAGAAATTCAAAATGGAATTTCGCCTCAGACTGTCCCAATTTACACTCTTATGGCCCTCCAAAGGATGACAAACTAAGTACTAGTAGGATGTCAAGTCAAGGATGGCTCATTAGGCGGGTTTGGAGTATCAGCAAGTTTCTGTTGGATGCCAGACCCAATATAACGGATGGAATTCAGGACGGCGACACAGTAGATACTGATTCCCGAGGCTAAAGGGTTTTTACATATAAGATATAGGAGACCTATCCAACATACATATTTGAGCAGCTCATCCGTCGTAACCTTCATTATTCATGCCGATGCAATCTCAAAGACCATCCCGCAAGTCTCCATATCTTTCTCTCCCTCTTCGTATATACAGTGCAGTTCTACTCCATCCCGCAAGTCTCCATATCTTTCTCTCCCTCTTCGTATATACAGTGCAGTTCTACTCCATCCCGCAAGTCTCCATATCTTTCTCTCCCTCTTCGTATATACAGTGCAGTTCTACTCCTGATGACAAATTTGGTTAATTCAAAGAGCAGTAGAGCTGCCAGCGAGGCAAGTAGTTACTCACGAATAATATAATATTTGAGCCTGGAGCTCTGCGCACTGGGAAACTCAGTATAAAATTTATATGATATTATTCTATTTGTAGGCGTTTGTGAGCAGCATAGAATAAAAGACAGATTTAATAGAGAATATTGATATTCCTCGAAAATATTAGTGAAATATATATTTCTGTCAAACAGGGCTCCGCTTGTCGACCATATTGCTTTTCTCTCGTATTTCTGGAATTCCCCAAATAGGCTGCGCAAACGGATATCCATAGTAGTACCACTTGGATTTAAGGGGATCCGCGGATTAATCCGCAGCAGAGCGGATTTTGGCATTTTCTAAGTAGTAGTACTACAGATAATCCGCGGATAGATATAGATAATCCGCTAATCCGGCAGATTATCAAAAATCCGGCGGATATCTGTAAATCCGGCGGATATCTGTAAATCCGGCGGATTATTAAAAGAAATAGAGATTTGAGGTTTAAAAATAAGTATATCCTTAAAAATTTAAAGTTTTCAGCCTCAAATTTAAGGTTTTATACTAATCTTTATACTAATCATAACATTTATACTAGTATTATATATTTATATAGATATTTATATATTTTATATACGGATTTTAAGGATTTCTAGAATCTACAGATTCCAGGATATCCATAGGATAATCCGTAGATAATCTGTTTATTTGCAGAGCGGATTATCTCCTAAACGGATAATCCACGGAGCGAGAAAGTAAAGGGCGCCCCTCCGTGGAGCGGAGCGGATCAGGATATCCAAACGGAGCGGATTATTTCTGCGCAGCCTATCCCCAAATGATCATGATATATCTACACACCTCAGCGATTATGCCCATTTCCACACTCCATTTCATATTCGTAGCGCTGCCTGTAGCATCTAAAGTTGCCAAACCTGACATTCAACTTCATGCAAGAAGGGCTCGTAACACTGCCAACCCAAAAGGTCCCACTGCTGTGTCGAGGACGCCACAAATCCATGAATATACTCAAGATGATCTGTAAGTTTGACCCTGACAGCGAAACTGTGGGCTGGGCAAAAAGGGCATATAAAAAGACTATACCTGTGTTCTGGACAGAAACCAAAGTTGCTGAACCTGGGTTGTTCATTTATATATACCTCCATTGACCCAAGCATACGAAGATAATCATCGCGATGTAGTGGTCGTGGTTGGTTTACCTTGATGATGCGGTTGGTTTCCTTGAATGGGTAGTTGGTTTCCTTGAGCAGGTGCTTGGTTCCCTGGAATAGGTGCTTGATAGGTTAAGCTTATTGCGGCCTCCAAACGCGAACTGTGACGAGCCGAAGAAGATCTAGTGGAAGAAGTGTCATGCATGGCGGGGCCTGAGCCTTTTTCCTGTCGATCTTTCGAGACAAGATTGAAATGATCCAGATCGTTAGTGTAGATATTGTCAATGTCGAAGACGTACTTCTTCTTCAGATCAATACCGGTTAATACTGAACCCGGTTCCATACACTTTGGAATATATATGCAGCCGATAGAGATATCGTCATCGGAACTGGAATTCCGGCGGTTATGGCAGTCCGTCCGAGAGACATTGATTTTCTGTGATTCCGGAAAGGAGTGGGCAGGTGTTATGCATCCTTTATGACCATTTCCATCCAAATGTAATCTGACTCCATGGTCTTTGATCCATAGACTGAGATTCTCTTCATTGACAAACAACCCATCCCATTGATAACTGATCTTGAATAAGAGAATGTAACCTCTTGGTTGATACTATATGGACAGGAGTCCTGTCGCTTTTCTCATCGAATTCTTTGAACAGGACACAGTTCTTCATATCGTTGGCAGTGTTTCCTTGGAGAATTATGGGCTCTGCGCGGTGGGAACTCAGCCTAAAATTGCGGACATCGTTCCATTTGTAGGCGTTTGCTGGGCAGCGCGGAAAATGAGACAGATTCAACGGCAAACGTTGATATTCCTCGGAAGAATCAGTACAATTTATGTTTCTGTCAAATCGGGTTCCGCTTGTCGACCATGCTGCTTTTCTCTTGCGAGCCCACTTCACCGCCGCCACTCCATGGCTAGTGGATCTACGGAGTAGAGTAGCTCCACGAAAATCACTCTTGGCTTGGCACGAGCTTCGGTCAGCCATCCACGTGGAAGGATCGCTTACTTTGAATTAAGGTTATCTAATCAGAACCAATCAGCGAGTCCAATACTTGCTCTAGCGTGCCTAGTCACTTCATGTTAATTAATCGACGTGTTCTTGGTCAGGCATAAACAAACACCACAAATTTTCGCCCACCAATCGCACGAAATACTGTACGAACTTCGAAGTAACCGCCCCTGAGAGAGCTACGCTGCCTCGCTGCATTGTCCAGGTCCGAGCAGCCTGTGCCGTGTCGAATTTGTTCTTCGGTTCCAGACCGACTTTGTTAATTTTAATTCCAGGCCCCAAGTGGGGACTCAGCCGCCTTCTAGCTTCAAAATCCCATGAGATTCTCCATGCTTTGCGATATGCGAGTCGGTGACCCCGGCAACAGGAAGGCGATGAAGCTTCCAAAGAGGAAATATGCCCCATCATGCTATTGGCTTTATTCTTCTTGCGGCTAGAGACGAAAACCTTATACCCCGAGTGGGTAAGGTACTCAGCTGAACACTACGGACACTGGATCGACATGTAACCATACGGATCCGTATATGACAGGAGACTGGGTACCTTCTTCAACATTGTTTTTGAGAAGAGAAGATCGCTCTCGAATCCATTCGTTTGGTTCAATCGCTGTCGTTATATTCTGCGTCTTTGTTTTTCTTCGGTTTTCTTCCCTTCCCTGTCGTTCATTTTGAAATCCCAAGGATGGGCCGTTTCTTAGCCGCAGGGCTCGTCCTCTTCGCCAGCTTGGCACAATCGAGTGCCAGAACGACTATTGTCTCAATACCTTCACCAACGGCAGCTGCACCTTCAGCTGGAGGCGGAATCGGTCAATCAGTCGTTACGGTCACATCAACCTACGCCAGCACGTACAGTAATATCGTGACTATCGTTTCTTCGGGCCTCCAAACCACTACAACTTGCAGCCCACTAGGTGCATTTGCTTTCGGCGCATGCCAGGACGGGGTATACTCGGTTGGTGCGAAATATTTTCAAAGATACTGTACCGGCGTAGCTATAGCTGGCGGTGATTCTACTCTTATTCTTCGTGGTGCGGCTCAAATCGAGGCATGCGCTGTATATTGCAATGCTGTCGGAGCTAGATGCAGTGGATTCAACTATAATACAGCGGCACAAGCATGTACGGTGTTGTCGGGACAATCTCTATATACAACTTCTGTTGGTGTAGCCTTAACTCCGGCAGTCCTGGCTTATACCGCAAACCCTTGTATTGCAACTGTTACGGATGTCGAGACTCAATATTCGACCGAAATACTCTCAAGCGACTTCGTGACAGTGTATGAGAGTACCATCACGACTTCCATTCCTATTCCGAGTGTCACATCCTCGGTCCCTGATTCCAGTGTATCAGTTCCTGCTGCTAGCACGTCGACGCAGGATGATAGCACGTCGAGCGCCGCTCCTACGTCATCAATTATTTCTGATATCTCTTCCACTATCTCCTCTATCTCTTCCACTATCTCCTCTATCATTTCCGATGTCTCCTCTAGTGCTGCTCCTTCCAGTGTCGTTGATACTTCGTCGATTATTCCCGATAGTACACCAATCGCTGCTCCTACGTCGTCGATTATTTCTGATATCTCTTCTACCATTTCCGATACATCCTCTAGTGCTGCTTCTTCCAGCGTAGGCCAAAGCTCGTCAATCATTCCAGATTCATCGTCAAGCACTACATCTACGCCAAGCCCGATAGATGCTTCATCAATCGTTTCTATTACCTCTTCCTCTATTCTGAGTTCGGCATCAGTCAGTACTTCCCAGAGCGCCGCGCCTCAACAGACCATCAGTCCATCAGAGATTACCGTCACATCGACCTACGCTAGTACCGTAACCAATACCATCGTCACCACGTATCCAATTATTACGACGACGGCAACCTGTGTAGCTGGAACCAAAGTCCCATCAGCCAATACCTGCTTAGGGGCTGTCTATTCTTTACCAGGGGGCAATTACTACTCGCAGAAATGCAGCGCGTCTTTGGTAGGCGGCACCATTATTCGTGCCTATGTCGAGCCAGTCGGAGCTGCAGCTACCTCTATTTGCGTTTCATACTGCAATGCTCTCAACAACCTCCACACCGCTGCAAGTTCATGCAACGGAATTGTTTTCACAACCGTTGGTGGTCTTTATGAGTGTTTCTTGAATAATGGACCTGTCACGACCACACTAGCTCCTGCTAACGTGTTCGCTATTGAGCAATTTACTGATAATCCTTGTGTCTCCACGGTGAGTTCGTCAACTGTAGAGACACTGTACGATACGGCAACGGTCCCATATGAAATTACTTATACCTCGACGATATCCATATCGACCTCAACATCGTCTGAGGAACCTTCGTCTACAAGCTCTTCTAGTTCTTCGGATTCTTCCTCAGCGGCCCCAGGTACTTCAGATTCCTCCTCGGCGGCACCAACAAGCTCCAGCAGCTCCTCGGATTCCTCCTCGGCGGCACCAACAAGTTCGGCGGCTCCTACTTCTTCGGACTCTTCCTCGGCAGCCCCAAGTACTTCAGATTCCTCCTCGGCGGCACCAACAAGCTCGGCAGCTCCTAGTTCTTCAGATTCTTCTTCAGCGGCTCCCCCAAGCTCGACTGAAATTCCCCCAACGACTTCAAGCACAATTCTCGGCACTGCTCCACTCCCGACGAGTGGCTCACCCCTTCCTTCAAGTATCAGCGTCTCTGCTCCGTACACCAATTCGTCTATCGCAGTGTCCACTCCTTTCATGAATAGTACTTCGATTTCAACCTCAGGCATCTCGACCTCAGGCATCTCGACTTCGGGCATCTCGACCTCAGTCATTTCGACCTCAGTCGTTTCTTCCCAAGTTAGCGTGCCATCCTCTCTAGATTCTCAGTTGACTACTTCGACTATCTTCACGACTCGGACCTCGACTATTACTGCCTGCCCATCGAGCATTCCGAACTGCCCTGCTTCATCTCAAACTACCTTTTTGACCACCGAGACTATTGTTCTCTCGACAACCATTTGCCCGGTCAGTCAGGTCAGCACACCTACCCAGACATCCAGTACCATCGCCTCAAGTCAAGCCGAAGGCATTTCCGCATCTTCTTCCGGAAGTAGTTCCGCTCCACTATCGCCGACGTCGAGTGAGGGAGCTAGCTCCGCACTCTCGAGCGGAGTCCAAGCTACATCGACAACTCCCCAAGGGTCTAGCTCTATTGTCTCATCGGAGATTCAGTTCACCACTTCTACAGTCCTTTCAACTCGAACAACCACGGTCACAGCCTGTCCCCGAAGCGTTACCAATTGTCCCGCCCGATCTCAAACAACCTTCTTGACGACGGAAACACTCATTATATCAACCACAGTGTGCCCTGTGACGGAGTCCTCGCCAATTTCCCAGCCAGTAGCCACCTCCCCTGGAGCTGTAAGCACGAGTGGTTCCAGCGGCCAAATTGTCTCTCAATCTAGCCAGATCCAGTACACTACGTCAACCGTGTTGAGCACACGTACCGCGACCATCACCGCTTGCTCTGGTGGACTCTCGAGCTGTCCCACGACTGCACAGTCGACTTTTGTGACCACAGAGACTCTCGTTATTTCGACTACCGTTTGCCCCGTGACCGAGTCTTCTCAAGCCCCACAAACTGCTCTCTCTAGTTCGTCCCTATTGAGCCCTAGTACCGGAAGCTCGTCAGTCGTACTGTCAAGTTCTTCAGCCATTGGAGGAGTCACCAGTAGCCAGACCCCTCAAGCAATATCTCTTTCTTCCAGCCCAGCAGGCCCAAGCAGCAGCCAAAGCGCCCAAGGAATCTCCATCTCCCAATCCTCAGCAGCACCTAGCAACAGTGTCAGCGCAGCGGATTCTTCTTCCCAGAAGTCCACTATCCTCTCCACTCTGACCGTGGTACCTGAACCCTCTTCGCCTGCTTCTGCCCAGAAGTCCACTATTCTCTCAACTCTCACCGTGGTGCCTGAACCTTCTCTGCCTACTTCTGCCGCCACTAGCCCTTCCAGTGCCTCGAATCTATCTTCTGGATCCTCTTCCCCAGCCACCAGTAACGTCGTTCTACCAAGCCCCACTGCGGCTTATTCCCAAAGCTACAACTCTAGTTCGATCTTCGTCGGTGGAGCCAGTGTATCTGGCTCCAGTACTCTTAGCTCGAGCTCAAGCTCGGCATTATACCCTGCTAGTCAAGTCTCGTCTCTCGCGACAAGCGCGTCTCAACCTATTAGCGCTTCCTCAGTTTTGGGAGTCTCTCAACCCAGCAGCAGCAGCACCACGACCAGCTCTGAGCCTGCGCTGTTTACTGGTGCTGCGGCATCCATGAAGTGGGCGCCGGCCTCGGTTTTCGGATCTTTGGTTACGGTTATGATGGTTATGTTTTTGTAGATATGATGTATGTATGTTTGTTTGTATGATTGTTTGTATATTATTAGCGATTAGATGAGATGATATGAGGTGGGATGAGGGGGAAAATATTTGGGGAATGTAAATACGAGGGGAAATTAGACAAATAGATAATTATTAGTAGATAATTAAAAAGATATTTATATTCAGAAGTGTAAGATGTAGAAGTGATGATTATTCTCAGCTAACTACGAGGTCTTAAGGACCTTTTATACACCATTTCTAGCCTGTTTGAGAGGCGTATTTACAGGCAAACAGTGCAAACTGAGACCTTCCGTACATTTATAGATAGACCTGCACAAACGGAAATGAGGGCATTCCCAAGTGAATCTCATCCGTATATACGTCCTGCAAGAAGAATGAAACTTATGAATGTCCCAATTGTAATTGATCATTCAGAGCATCTAATTATTTCTACCCTTATCAATCTCTACAATACAAACCCAAATCGAATTGTGCTCTACTTTCTTCGAACATCTGGTACAATTGAATTTATTTAAACACTAAGATCTACCAACAAACATACTACGATATGAACCATATCGTCGTAACGGGTAAGATATCTTCATCATTTGATTGTTTATATGGCTAACAAATAACAATAAGCGGAGGCCAATAACCTCCAGAGATGGGAAAACGCCATGAATATACTAATCAACACAACCAATGAAGACTGGCTTCTCTTTCGTGAGAAGTTTCACTACGAATACATCACATCGGGGGGAACAGGAATGCTTGAGCCCTAATCTCGAGTAGTAAGCTTAATTCAAGAAGAGGTCAAGAAGATCAGATACTATGTAGATGGGGCAGTCAGACATGGTCGTGCACGCTCGGCCATTGTCAGAAGTGAATACGCACAATGAGCCAAAGGTAGTGACCGCGTACGTCCTATACAATCATAATGTGGAGGCGATTCAAATAATTGAGCTTATAGCTGAGATAAGAAGAAGTCAAGATTATCAGCTATTATGCAGATGGGGCAGTCAGACATGGTCGTGCTGACCCGCTAGTCGTCAAGAGGGAGTGTGCACAACGTGCAAAAATTGTAACGGCACATATGCTCTGGAATCATAATGCCGAGCTGATTTAACTTATCGAACTTATGGCGGAGATGGACTGGACCGATCTTGGCTAACCAGAAATCTGGCTAGATATTGTCAAGACTCGACGAATCGCTTATTTGAAAAGCTTTTTTGAGAAGTTGCTGGCGGTCGTTATATAAGTCTCAATATATTCTCTTGATATAGTGGTATCTGTAGCTAACAAAAACAACAGCCATATGATGACGGGTAATGAATGGCAGACCTTATCACCAGATCAGCGGCGGGATGCTGCTACTCGTATCGCCATGTTTAAAGCATTTGCAGCGAAGGAAAATATTCTCCGGATTCTTTGGGAGTGGAGAAATGATCTCGTAGTTACCCGCCTTGTCGACAGTTCATAGGTAGGAACATCTACCACAAAGAAATAACAAGTAGTTTTCTAGAGAATCTTGTAGAATAAAGTCATTTGGGGGCTGGAGTTGGTGTTCACGTTTCTGGACGAGCTTCCGCAAGAGGATGGGACTTTCGTAAAGGGTATATCTGATATGTAAATTCTTTATATACAATAGGCGCAACTGAAGGGGCAGTTCGCTATCATACGATATGATAGCCAGGCAAGTTTCGACAAGTTTCCGATGACGGCTGGGGTGGCAAGGAACCCTCGAATGAATAATATGCCGAATGCAACAGCTCAAGGTTCATTAGACCTTGATCCGGATAGTCCTATATAATGTAAAGATGTACAGCCAGGCTGTACTAAGAAAGAGAAAGAGTGGATAGACGCCAGAAGTCATCAACCATAGAGTATACGATGATGAATTCTATAAAGCTTCTATAAGGAAGTGAAGTGGACAGACCCGTTTCGAACTCTAGATACTCGAAAGATTATAAAAGGCTCGGGATAAATAGGAGGATTGTACTGAGCCAAAGGCTCCTAGTTATTGGAAGGCTTTTCATGATCGAAACCCTCTTCATAATTGAAATGGCCTAGGACAATCAAATCGTATAAATAGATATAAGGCCCCGCCTCAAATACCGAAAGAGCAAAAGATGATATATATAGCTAATAGTCCTATATTTGCTATATAGATTCAGAGAAGAGAGATCAAGAGAGAAAGGGGGCATTATATAGACAGAGAGAGACCCGCACTACGCTAGGACAGCGGAAATAGCTATAAAGAGCCCGGGAAGGAGTTAGGCTGACCCTAAGTTCGGGGTACTTAAGGCTTTTTCGTCTTCCCAATTTCTACTTATCTTCTTCATAGATTTGTATAAATACTACATCACCTCTACTACTGTGACCCTGAACCTTCTTATACTCCCCCTTTCCTCGCCGCTCCGTTAAATCCTCCCTCTAACTGGTATAATCCCAAATGTACTTAGTTTGGTCTAGCTTTCTTCAAAGACAAGCCAAACCAGACGCTCTATATAACACCTCGCCTCCTTCCCTCTACAACACAAATCTAAACCCCGGATGGTCATCCCCCATATTCCCCAACTCCTTCCTTTCCTCCCCACTATACCTGTAATCCCTCCCGTCCCTCTCCCTCAACGCATTCTCCCTCCTCAGTCCGAAGAAAAATGTCACGCACATACAACCGCATAAGAGTAGCATACCCAAAGAGGTGCCGTATCCGACGGGATACAGCGGTGCTTGGTTTGTGATGAAGATATTGGATGCGACGAGGCCCCCGCAGCTGCCGAGGCCGATTTGCAGAGCAGAGGTTATGGAGCGTTTGTAGTGGCCGGAGGTGTTCTGTGGGGGGTTAGTGAGGGCGGGGACGTGGGATTAGGGGAGAGAGAAGGGAGAAAGGGAGAGAGGGGGGTATGGAAGCGTACATTGGCAAGCCAGGTCCATGTAACAGGCTGCGTGATATATCCCCCGCTCACAATAAAAAAACACGCCATATACTTAACGCCTGTCGTGACGTGTGTCTGACACAAAAGAATAATATACCCAGTCGTACCTACGACGACACCTATGATGGTGAACAAAAATCTGTGCTGGAAATAATCCGTCAACCGCGCCGTCACAAGAGCCTACAATTCATGATTTCAAAGTCAGTCAGCAATTCCATCTCCCCGTCTCAAAACTGTGTAAAAGAAACAACCAACCTACCAAAACAGCAGCCACGCAAAATATAGGAATACTCCTAACCTGACTCGCAATCGCCGTGTAACCCATCTCATGCAAAATCGTCGGAATAAAAAAACTCGTCGCATACCCTGTATTTACAACCCCGAAATACATAAGTGCTCCGACCCAAATCTTCCAATCGGCGAGTATCCTCTTCAACGATTTCCTATTCAGCTTATCCAGCCGTCCGATCTCTTCCCCTCCAACCCCCGTATCGCTCGCTAGACGCTGAAGAACTAAGACTCGTTCATGAGGGGTGAGAAAGGTGGCGGATTCAGGCCAGTCGGCTATTCCTCCGAATGCTTTGAGGGAAAGTACTACGACGATGGTAAGTAATCCTTCGATTATGAAGATCCATCGCCAGCCTTTGTAGCCGCCTACTCCGTCCATGTGGGCAAGTGCGTAAGCGAACAGGCCGCCGAATCCACCAGCTAATATACTCGCAGCGAAAAAAACGCTGAGCCGCCACTGCAGTTCGTAGCGTTTGTAGTACATGCTAATAAGATAGACCGCTCCGGGGGAAAACCCCGCTTCGAAAAGACCGAGGAGGAAGCGCAGCCCAACTAGGGCCGCATGGGAGTGTACGAGGCCTTGGCAGATGGTTATGATGCCCCAGGAGGTCATGATGAATGTAATCCAAGTGGAAGGGGAGATGCGCCGGAGAATGAGATTGGAGGGGAGCTCGAATAGTATATATCTGCGCAAGAAAATCAGCCGCGGACTTGAAATGATTGGGGGAAGGCTTACGGGGGGAAGAATATCAATAACGCAATATTGTAGTCATTTCCTTGCATATGCAAGTCCTGGGTCATTCCTTGGATTTTGGCATTCCCGATGTTGACGCGGTCGAGAAAGGCGAGGAGGAAGAGAATTGTAAGAGGGATAACGACGTGGATGTCGAGTTTGCGGAGGAGTGCTTTCTCGAGGACGGGGTCGATTGGTGGGGGTGGTGGAGTGGGTGTTGAGGATGAGGTGTCTATTATGTTTATATTTGTGTTAGGTAGTTTCTCTTCATCCAGAGGAGATATGGGAGGATTAGATGGAGAAGACATTGCGAGCACGTAGGAACTAGAAGACAACCAAAGTAACTCTGGATGTGGACGTCGAGTTGGGTATTTATTCCATGGTGAAGCTAAGTGATCGCCGGTAGCCCAGGATAACCAACGCGGATACATTCAAACAGAGTCTGATAAACCCCGAAGCCGAATTGCTATTCGTGAGTTAGGGCTACATGCAGCACTTGGCTCTGCATTGGTGTGCTCATTATTCCCCGGATCGGTGGATGACTGGATGTTGAATGCGGGGTAATCATACCCTACCCACGTAAGCTTTCGTCGTGGTTTCACTACTTTGATGCAACGGCAGTCGGTAGATGCGACAACCATGAACATAAATGAGCTTACGAATTGCTCAGTGAAAGAATGGTTGTCATACTCGGATAGGTTGCCTGATGTCTTGTTGTAGATGGCGAGATATAAACAAACGTATGTCGCGAAATGGTGGTGCTACTCCTGGCAACTGCGCGACTATGTATCTCTCCGTAATAATGTGTTCTTCATGTTAAGGCTCACTTTGCACACAACGGTCATAAGGTCGGCGTAAGATCTTGTTATATACGAGATTTTTCTCTTGTGCGAGAACAGGTCCTCGTAGACGTATGGGTGATCACTAGATAGTCACCCTACCGTCTCTTCTTTGTCCTGATATTGCTGGAAAGCCTGGAGTAAGTGTCTGGCTGCATTTTTGTCGAGAATTCAACAGAGAGAAACGCGAAGTTGAAGTGCGCAGATGGAAAACGTACTGTTGGTTGTGCTTGCGGACCCCTCCCATCCATTCGTTCCCTTCCCTCCCCCGCTCCATCCCCAATCCCCCCTTTCCTCTCCCTTCCCTCTCCCTTTCCTCCCCACTCACTCAAATTCTCGCCTTCACCGGCATAATCCCAAACGTACTCCAAAACTCCCTCGTATCATAGCACCTCCCCAACTCCTCCATACTCCTCGGCAGCGCTCTAACCCCCTGTTCCTGCATCAGCTCTCCAATCCATTTAATCTGTTTCCCCTCTCTCTCCCTATCCCCATTCTCTTCATCTATCTGCCCCGCATACCCCAAGATCAGCTCCCACCAGTCGTAGACCATGAGATCTGTTAGCATCTGTGAGAGTCGTTAGCGCAAACTCTTATCTTTCATCACCTTCTTCTCGCCCTCCAAATTGTGAATGAGATCCCAACCCCAAGTCTCAAGTCCCAAATCTGAAGAAGATAATAAAACCATCACTCACCCATCTCTCCCCGCTTGCCTTCCCCTTATCCCAACCCTCAAAAACCCCCAGAATCCCCCTCGCCACATCCATC
Organism: Rutstroemia sp. NJR-2017a WRK4; assembly: GCA_002946385.1. Classification (NCBI taxonomy): domain Eukaryota; kingdom Fungi; phylum Ascomycota; class Leotiomycetes; order Helotiales; family Rutstroemiaceae; genus Rutstroemia; species Rutstroemia sp. NJR-2017a WRK4. Next base: position 117,676 of record NJPR01000086.1, read on the forward strand.
CCATGCACCATATGCAAACTCTTCTTCCCCCCCAAAACCTCCTTCGTCCCCGCAACCCTATCAATCCAATGCTTCACCATCCTCTCCCCACCCCACAGTCCGCTCAGATTCAACACGCACCCGCCCAGCGCCAACAACTCATCTTCTGCTATCGCGCGCGGGTCTTTTTTGTTGTATGGCGAGTGCCGCGTCACCCATTGCTCCTGCCCCTCAATCGACCATATACCCGAGCTTCCCAACTGGATAAAATGAAAATCTTTTCCCGTTCCCTCCTCATCCTCCTTCCCCTTCAAATCATGCGTCTCCTTATACGCCCCCACCAGCTTCCCCGACTCACCAATCCCCTTCAACGGAAACGTAATCAGCACTCCCCTGGCAGTAGGCAGTTTCTTAAACTGCTCTTTCATCTCCTCATCCGATGCCTCGGGATCGAATTTGAATTCTAAGGTTCCATCCCGCCCGGTGGTGGTCGTGGCCGCGTAGGATATTTTGCGGTCTTGGAGGAGGGGGATCAGGAAGGTGGAGGTCCAGCCGGCGCCGAGGATGAGGATGTCGAGCGGGGAGGAATTGGGGGATGCAGGGGAGGGGGAGGGGGAGAGGGGAAGTGATTGGGGAATGGGGAGATTAGTACCGCCGCCCTGGGGGAGGTGAGTTATGGTTTGTGGTGGGAGGGAGAGAGAGCGCGGGGGTACGGGAAGGGGGGTGGAATTAAGTGGCTTACCATTTTTAGTATTGTGATGTGATATGATATAATACGAGTGTTGTTGTTTGGGAAGTGATGGTTTGTTTGGATTGGAGTTTGGGAAGGAAGCTTTATAGTGACGTTATTGACATCTCGGGTACGCGGTGTGGTGGCTGGTGGGTGGATGCCCCTCCAAATGCTCACGTCTGCACGTGCATTTGGTGAAGCTACATGAAAGCAAAAATCACAAGCATCGAAATCCATCACATGTTAGGAAGGAACGAATATAAGAAGCAGAATAATCAATTTGTACTCTAATTCATCATAACCATGAATCTATCCATCCCATAGTCCAAAACAGACCACTATTATCACTTTTCCTACCATACCGTGCCTACCCAATAAACAAACCAACTCCAAATATAACATACTCATCTACGATCTAGTTCTAAGACCCAGATCTAGGTACAGTACTTTTTATCTCATCATACTCCAATAAAGATAGACCGGCCGACCCTCACACCGAACCCTTCTGACTTAATCAAGCCATCAAACCATTCTGATTCATACCCATAAACCCATCCGAATCCAACAAACTCTTACTCGCAACATATGAAAACCCACCAAAAGGATTATTCTCATTCGCCGACGTGGAGCTCCAAGGAACTCCGCTATGGGTAGTCAAGACAGGGCTCAACGACATCTCCGTGAACTCCTCAGAGAAATTTTCCGCAAGTTCCGGATCGGTGATCATGGGTTGAATAGGCGCTTTGAGTTCTCTCTTTGCGAGTTTCTTCCAATCGATTCTGCGGAAGAATCGGTGTTTTTGAATAGTGACCAAATCTTTCGGCATACGGGCTCCGAGTCGCTTGGCGGGTTCCTTGCGAAGGAGACGAGTTAGGAGGTCTTTTGCGTCTGGACCGAGGAAATATGGTAGAACGAGCTTCTGCTTGACAATTCTTTCTTGGATCTTGGCATGATTTTGACCTTGGAACGGTGGGCTGCCAGTCAAGAGGTCGAATCCAAGAGCACCAAATGACCACCAATCGACAGCCATACCGTATTTTTGCCCAAGAATAATTTCAGGAGCCATGTATTCGACGGTCCCAAGCATTGAGTTGCATTTGTCATTTTCATCGACAGCAACCTTGCTCAGTCCAAAGTCGGTAAGCAAAAGATGTCCGTCGGCATCCAGTAAGCAGTTCTCGGGCTTGAGATCGCGATAGACTACTCCTAGATTTTGGTGAAGATGCTCCAGCGCCAAAACCATCTCTGCCATGTAGAATGATGCGACTTCTTCCGTAAACATGCGCTCTTGCGCCAAATGAGTGAACAATTCTCCTCCCTGAGCATATTCCAGAATCAAATACAATTTCTCGTGGTCTTGGAAGGCATAGAATAGTTTGACGACAAATGGGTGTCGATTGACGCTTTCGAGGATACTTCTTTCAGTCTTTGTCTGCTCAACCAATCTCTTGTGGACCGTCAAGGAAGCTTTCTTGAATTGTTTTTGCGCAAAAAGTCTACCAGTTGCCTTTTGCTTGACCAAAATGACTGTGCCGAACGTTCCTTTGCCGAGGCATCGTAGTGATTCGAAGTCGTCCGCCATCATCTTTCTCGCGACAGTATCTTGCACCAATCCACCTTCAATCGCGCCAAACATTGGTCGTTCGCGCATGCTTTCGCTGACGAAGTCGTGCTCCAAAGGTATTTCATAGCTGGTACTGTCCGATCGTTCATCGTCGCTCAATTCGTCAGAAGTAGCTGTACTGCTTTGCGGGTGCGACCGAAATTGATTTCGGATCAGGGAATTGGATCTGGACTCGTTGGCGATGCTCAGAGTATCTAGCTGTAACTTCAATTTGCTGATGCCGCCCATGCCAGGAGAGGTAAATGGTTTCAACGAGGGGCTGCAGTTTGCGCTGACAACATCGTTGATTTTGTGGACATATCGTGCAGGAGTATTACACCCATAATCGGAATCCTCATCCCCAGAGGCAGTGGGGGTTTGGAAGCCTCGAATGGTGGTAATAGCTGGGGGCTGCTGTGATTTGTTCATGGTGCTCCTCGTCGTCGCTCAGCGTCAGCTCGGATTTGGGAACGATAATTTCGGTGCAGTTTTTGATGATTCTGTGATGCGCGCATCAGGTTACTCAGGCTAAGAGAAAAGACTTCGATATTGTTTCTGTCGATATGCATTTGCTGGTGAAATGACTGTAGATATTGTTGCTTGTTCAAGGAATTGAGGAGGTGGTTCGTCTGCCTTTAAAGGTAGAGAGGTGAAATGAAGGAGGGGAGTGAGCGGAGGAGGATTCTGGAACTTTAATTATTATTTTTTTCGGTTAAAGGTTCCTGGGTGGCTATCGATTGCTAGTGGTGGTGCTCGGTGGTGGTGCTTCCCGTATTTCCTGGGGTTGGAGGGCTGGTGTGGATCTCCCGGGGCTGAAATCCGAAATCTTTTAGGTGAAATCCAGGGATGTTAAGGGCTGATTTTCCTTGTTTCTGTGTGAGTTTTGGTGCTCTTGGGGCCTTTGTGTTTCTTTTCTCGCCTCGCCAGCTCGCCAGCCTGACTGTGTGGGCTTAGTAAGATGTCGAAGCCTCCGAGTTAAAATTATCTGCAAATGGCAATTCATGCATCAACCACAAACAGAGACCTGAAATTACACGCAATCCATTTGCAAAGAATGCGCGAAAGGGGCAATTGGGAGCCAATCTGCTTTGCTTCTTTGTTCCTCAGCCTTAGCCTCACACACATCGCATCGTGCACATTCAGCGAGTGAGTGACAGAATATACAGAATACAGAATACCCGCAACGCCCGTGGTCTTGACCCACCAAACACAACTAAAACATGGACATGGTCACAGCTGAATCACGATTCCTGGTCAGGCACCTGAGCCTTGGTAGCCATCCAGTCATCGAGCGAAAATGCCCACCGGATCAGCGATTGGCCTCGATTTCATCTGCCTACGAGCTTACGAATCTGAACGTGCCGATACCAAGGACATCCAGTGCCATCCTACACAGTACAGTTGATGGAAATTAATGGAGGTCGATAGCCGCGATTGACGAGCCAGTAAGGTATGGGATGGCACAGGATAAGCCTCGGGTGAGACCTGAATTGTGTTTGTTTGGGTGATTCACTCAGTGCTCATGATCTCTTGTGTGAAGCATTTCCAGATGGAGTCACCAGACGATCATTAAAGGTCAAAATGCCGTGACGGCACGATAATACGAATGGGATGGTCTCATGAGTGCCACTAATACCTCCATCCCATCTGTCCTCGATTCCTGCGATAACCCACCTATTCCGCGACGTTTATCAACATTGATTTAGTTGTCAGGTATTCTTGGATTCCTTGTCGGCCACCTTCGCGACCATACCCACTCTCTTTCACTCCACCGAACGGGCTTTCGCAAGCTAAAACGATAAGAATTAGCAATCAAAATACACATATTATGGCGGGGTAACTGAGGGGAGGTGTCGCATAAAGAAACCATCGACGCTGATGGTAAGAGTACTGATGATGAAGCAGCCAAACAAGAACCCAAAGAAGACGAAGTTTTCGACGAGGGCAGCGCATTTTCGAGCGACTCTTGGGACAGTTGCCGGCGTTTCATCATGAGGAGCCTCACTTGCGGTACAGTCTTTGCCTCGCAACGCTGTATTCACTCACCACTCAACAGACCCAGATTCACACCAACCATTCCTACTTCCAGGGCTTCTGTTACTCTCCAAGACCTCGAAATACTCTCCGTGATGATGAATGCACCCAATCCAACATCACAATCGTTCGCCATATCAATTGCCTCCTCTTCCGTGTCAAATATATACAAGCTGCGGAGAATTAGTGGATGAGCCGACGCTGCGAAAGTTGCAGACATACCCAACCACAGGCGCAAACACTTCTTCGCGAGTCGTCAACATTTCGCGCTTCATGTTACTGATCACAGTCGGTTCGAGGAAATAACCGCCCATCCCATCCATCGGGTTACCTCCCAGGATCACCTGCCCACCGTGTTTCTTTGCATCTGTCTTCGGTTAGCACTTACATGACGGCCTTCCAGTCAACATACCGTTGATATGACACATTGCTTTATCAACTGCTCTTTCATGCGTCAATGGCCCAATGAACACACCTTCTTCTGTGCCATTTCCTACCTTTAGTTCCTTGATCCGTTTCGTTAGGGCTTGGGCGAACTTCTCATAGATCCCACTTTGGACCATGATGCGGTTAGCAGTTACACATGTCTGTCCAGAATTTCTAAACTTGGCAAGAATACAAGCTTCCACAGCGGTATCGGCCTTCGCATCATCAAAGACGATAAATGGGCTATTTCCTCCCAGTTCCAAGCTCAATTTCTTCAAGCTCCCAGCACATTGTTCGGCCAGCAGCTTTCCCACTCGCGTGCTACCGGTGAAGCTCAACTTTTTCACAAACTTGTTTGTGCATAATTCTTTTCCCACTTCCGCCACTAGGTCAAGAGTCGTTACAATGTTGATCACACCTTGTGGGAAACCTGCTTCCTGTGCTAAGAGAGCTTGAGCGAGACAACTTAGTGGCGTTTCTCCGGCAGGTTTCCATACTGCAAAGGTTAGATGAGCTCATAGGTTTGGTGAGATTGCACCAACCTGTCGTGCATCCGGCAGCCAGTGCTGCTCCGACTTTTCTTGTGATCATAGCGATTGGGAAATTCCAAGGCGCTAAGCAGGCAGCGACACCCAATGGCTGCTGGAATGTTAAGATCCTTTGATTTTGGTTCGCAACTGGTACAACTTCTCCATGGGTCCTTTCGGCTTCTCCTGCGAACCACTCCAGGAAAGAGGCTGCATAAGTAACCTCTCCTTTTGCTTCTGTCAATGTCTTTCCATTCTCCAAGGTTATTATGACGGCTAGATCATCGATATGCTCCAGACATAGGTCATTCCATTTTCTCAGCATGCGTGCTCTTTGTCTTCCAGTGGTTTTCTTGAATGTTTTGAATGCTTCATGTGCTGCGTCGATGGCTAGGACTGTTTCTAATTGACCCATTTCTGGAATGCTGGCAAGTTTCTCCAAGTTCGCAGGATTTAGGACATCGAATGTTCTTCCGGACTTTGCGTCAACCCATTCTCCATTGATATATCCTTTGGTTTGAAATAGATCTTTGCGCTTCAGATCTGATAAATGTCTACGCGGCATTATGAAGATGATCTTGGTATACGTCGTTCTACTTGCAATGCTGTGTTCTAAGGAACTAATATACAGCAAGGAAGATTATTGATAAAGATTTGTACCAGGTAGTACTGTTATCATTCTTGATTTCGGGACGAAGAAAAGAGTTTGGTAGCTGCGCTGGTCTTCATTATGATAGCGGGGTAATTGGTGCGGGGTAACTGTTACATTGTGTGAATCAATGCTGGGAGGTGAGGTGCTCCTCCAAGTACTGCTGGGTGAAATATAGACGATTAAGAGTATTTGGAGTCGTTCAAATGATATCTTTTGCTAGATAAAACGACAATATCTACACGATATCCTACAGCTTCTAGGATGTCTATCGACCGGTACTAACACAGATAGCCCTTTCCTTCATTAATCTCGCCTTGGAGTTGTAGGAAAGTTTCCTTGTCATGACCTGGAATTACTCGACCTCTTGTGGTAGCTTCCAGTCTCTTCAACCTTTGAGTGCTTTGGAACCATGCCGGATGGTCACTAAGAATGTTAGCAATAATACTATCGATTTTAAGCGCACGCGTCCTTACCGTGCGAGCCAACCTTGCGGTACACCATCTCTCCACTGGACGGCATGTTAGCTGTGCAGGCGACATGGTTTCTATTTTCTTGACTTACATTCTCAATAACATGGCAATGATCACTAATGAAGAAGAAAGCTCCGCTCTCAGGAAGATTCAGTTGCATACCGATCAACCCATCAGTATGACCTGGAAGATGATGCAACGTAATCCCCTGACAGAAGTCTACCGTTCTCTCGTCGAAGGTCTTCCAGTTTAGGGACAGCTTCACCTTGTTAGCACGTGTCCAATGTATGTAGTACGGGCTCCACTCACGTCCATGTAATGTTGGAGATACACGCCAACATCGGCGCCCGTAGCAACTGACCAAAACGCTGATCGCAGTTCCTTATCATGCACCCAAATCTCTACATCCTTCCGATCAAGAAATTGATCCAATCCTCCCGCATGATCCAGATGCATATGTCCCAAAATACTAGCAAATCGACGAATCAGCATATTCCCCTAGTACAATACAACACAATCATACTCCTTACATTTTCTTCACATCCTCCAACTTATGCCCCGTAGCTTCAATCGCCGCCTTCAACTCATGTTTCGGCTCATACTTCACTCTCGCAAATACATCCGCAAGCTGGGGTCCCCAGGCGGTGGGATAATCGACTCCAGATCCGGTTTCCCATAAGATGACTCCTTCGTGCGGATGGTCGATCAATACAGCGTACATGGGCAGCTCGCGTCTTTTGTTGACGAATGACTGGCCGGCTGTGGACATTACTGAGCTGTTTCCACCCCGTGTTACGAATCCTTCGTCGCATTCTAACCACCCCAGTTCGAGGAGATAAGCGCGGGTTCCCGGAGGACAGACGTTGGAGATGTGGGCGGGGACGGCACCGGCGTCGAGGGCTTTTTGGATTCCTGCCATTTTGGTGATTTGACGGCGGGAAGTGTGGTTTGTGAATTATTGGATTGTTATTTCCTTGCAAGAGGGAATAAAAAGAAGGGACGAGAAGTCACCGTACTTCAACCCCCACAGTACATCCCCGGTCTCCTGCAGTCAGAGCTTAACTGCGTACCAGGACATGCTACCTACCTCGCACAAACGGAGTCTACATTAGTCTTATCCAACACAGACTTCTGTTGCTTGTTATTTGTACCAGCTGAGTTCAGACCTATCATTTCAATCTCGTAACACTCGTTCTAAGTGGCCACGGAAAACGAGCACGTCGACGTCAGAGACGCGAGCTACCCCTCTTTAAACACCCCGCATTCTTGAACCAAGCCAATCACAGCGTCTCCTTTGAGATCCCTCGGTATTTCCACATGTGCTAATTACGATATCTGATTTCTTCGTGGAGTAAGAGTACTTCCCGAGTCGCCCGCAGATTTTCCAAGAGGTTTCATCGTCGCATAAATACGTAAATTGATTAGAGTTGCATTGATTGCAAGAAAGAAGGAAGCAACAAACATGGCGAAAGAAACAATGAAAGCTGTGGTCTTCCACGGCAAACTCGATGTTAGGATTGAGGATCGCCCGGTTCCCAAGATTATCGACCAGACGGATATTATTATTAAAGTGCGATACTCGGCGCTATGTGGGAGGTAAGTCGTGTGCATGCGCTCCTGGAGTAGATTTCAAATTCCAACTGACTGATATTTCCTCACAGCGAACTCCATGTATTCCGCGGCCACCAGCCGTCCAAGACGGACTTCATCATGGGCCACGAAACAACAGGCGAGATCGTCGAACTAGGATCCGAAGTCAAAACCCACCAAAAAGGCGACATCGTCGTAATGCCCTTCACCGTCTCCTGCGGGGAATGTTTCTACTGCATCAGAGGCTACTCCTCCCGCTGCGAAAAGTGCTTACTCTTCGGGTGTCCCCTCCTCGACGGCGGCCAAGCAGAGTACATGCGTGTCCCACTCGCCGACGCCACAGCCGTGAAAGCTCCAGAGGGAATCGAGGAGAAGAAATTAGTACTCATGGCGGATATCTTTCCTACGGGGTATTTTGCTGCGAGAAATGCATTCGAGGGATTTTCCGCGTCGACGATCAGCGAGAGTGTAGTGGTGCTGATTGGATGCGGACCGGTGGGGCTGTGTGCGTTGATTAATGCGCTGGAGTATAAGCCGAAAGTGGTGATCGCGGTGGATCGTGTGGAGAGCAGGTTGCAGCTGGCGAAGGAGTTGGGCGCGGAGCCGTGGAATGATCAGACGGATAGGGAGGGCTTGATTAAGAGGGTGAAGGAGCTTAGTAATGGGAGAGGAGCGGATTGTGTGATTGAGGGGGTGGGGCATGCGGATGCGCTTAGAACGGGGTTTGATTTGTTGAGGCCGTTTGGGAATATTTCGAGTTTTGGTATGTGCTGAGAATTGAGGGAGGGAAGTGTGAGGATCCTGGCTAATCATGTGTAGGTGTACATCAGGACGAGATACCCTGGACGGGAACGGAGGGCTACGGGAAGAATCTGAAGATCCAGATGGGGAGATGTCCGGTTCGAAGTGTTTTCCCGCATGCGTTAGAGGTGTTGAAGAAGAATCAGCATAAACTAAAGTAAGTTGACTTTTAGATACTGTCATTGCTGTGCGAAGATTTGCTAACTTTGGGTAGTTTTATGACGGACAAGATCATGCCGATGAGTCAGGCTGTTGAAGGTTATGATATCTTTAATAAGATGCAGGTACATAAGGTGATCTTTGAGCCGGAACATTAATTCATGTATTTTGGTGCTCTACAGGGTGCAGGATGGCGGATGTGATCAACATATAACATATGGAATACATGAACCAGGGTTGTTACTTTTGCGGTAGTGTTGTCACCTTGAGGTTCATGGAACGTTAGCGCATAATGGAAAAGACGTGGTACCGATTATTATTATCATTCTTATCTGAGAACACATAGGCATGCCGAGCTAAGAAATTGTAAACAGATTCCATATCTGGGAATCTAATCATCAAGAAACCACAAGAGGATGGCCAGTATATAGGTAGTCCCTGGTCTCTCGCTCCTACAGCATCTCAACTCCTTTGCAAACCCAAGAAATTATTTCACCTAAATATATATAATTTCTTGAAGTTGAATCTCTTATTAGTTAGTATCCTATTGTTTATTACACTTCTCCGACCAGCTTCTGAATCCTTCCTTCTATATAAATCGCGTTCCATCATAGTATAGATTGAGGACTTATAAGGGTTGAGAAACTTGATCTCTTGCCGAATAGTATTTTTAGAAGATTGGCTCAGGATGGCTGCTCGATTTTAGGATTTCATATTTGTTTTTCGTGTGATGGATTCCAGTTGCAGCTCTGTATAGGCCAATTTCATCAACGGAACTGGCTTATCTGAATAATTTGATGCTGTGTATTGGTGGAAAGAGGGTCAGTATCGAACGGAGTATATATATCTTCGGTTCTAGGAGTCGGTAGATATAGGTTTATAGCCAGCGGCCCAGCGCCTTATACTGACAAGGACGTCACTGGCTATACAGTAGTAAAGATCCTTCTGCTGCTAATCGTTCGTGTTAGTAACTTGGTGTAAGTCTTTTGCAGAACTATATAGTACCTATATGTGACAAATCAGCCTAAACCCTGGCTAATACATTGACATTCAAATCCAGCCTAAAGCACAATACCACCCCAAGTCGTTTTCGGACTCGTAAGGGACTTAGAATATTTATGCTAAATAGAGACCTCTCTTTCAAGGAAACTTTATTTGACAGAGTTGACCTGATTTGTACATCGAATTCTGGGGCAAATTCATGGGTCTAGAACAGGACAGAGAGACACCACAATATCGTACTTCTATCATTCCACTACAGTACATACACGGATATCCAAAATTTACACCACAAGCGCAACGGCGCCGGTCCATCCTCTTTTTGAATTGCCCATGAGAGGTGTCCCGCCTCCTGAATCTCCACTCACAAGCATTGTGAGTAATAATCATTTCCGTACTTGCAGCTGCCAGATGCACAGCAAGTCGCACCCGACCAACCCTGTCCACCGCACTGGCTATAAAGCGCTCCGCACTGCGATTTAACGTTAGTAAATAAATCCTATACAGTGGCGTCAAAAACGTCGGAAAAACTCACCGAACCTCCACCGCCGGGAGTAGAAGTGGGAGGAGTGCTGCTAGTCGGCGAACCCACGGGAGGCGTGCTGCTAGTAGGCGAGCTTGATCCTCCAGCCGACACGGTGATGGTCGCGGATCCGCTGGAATAGTATCCTTCGGTGGCCATAATCATGTAATTCATGGTTCCAAGCGGCATGCCAAGCGCGGCCCATGCGTTGAAATGGGTGCCGGTGTTGATGGATCCGGAGGATCGGTGGTTTTGTCGTACGGACCAGTATTGGTTGAAGGTGGAGGTGCCGAGAATGGATGGTTGGTTGACTCGTTGGGTTTGGTAGATGTTGTCTGGGTGAGTTGTGCGAGTTAGCAATTTTTTCTTGGGAAAAAGAATGGCTGTGAGTTAAGTTAAGTGGTGGGATTGAAGTACTTACACACTGATCCATCGCTGGTCACAGTTCCTTTTAACGTTGCGCCGGTGCTCGGGTTGTACGTTCCAAAGTTCTCAACGATGTAGTATTCGACGAGGGGGTTAGTGCTCCAGCCGTAGAGCGAGAGATAACTGTTTCCGTTCGGGTTGTACGAGCCACCGTAGCTGACGGTCCTGGAGAAAAATACTGTGAGTTTATGTTGAAGAATGGAAACGAGCAGAGGACCTACATGGCACTTCCTGGATTCCAACCTTTGCCGGCAACGAAATTGCCATTGCCAGACCATGTCACGCTGTACGAGCCAGCGGCACCGTTGGTGTACTAAGTTGAGACAGTTAGTTCATGTCACGAGTTTCTCATACTTTCAAAAATACTAACGGTAACAGCAGCTCCACCATCTGTCCAGAATGAATAATAAAATCCATTGTTCGTTCCGGTACCGCTGGGAGTTCCCGAGCGAGGGTCAAGCACTTCTCCTGCTTCAGGCTTTGGGAGTGCAATGACTCCAGTGACGGCCGCGAGACCGAGAAGGATAGATTTGAAAGATCTCATTTTGACGACTCGAAGATGCTTGCTTGAAAAATCCTACCTATATCGCGGTCATGTCCGTCTATTTATACGCATAACCCATCCCTATATTCCCAATACCGCGTCCTATAGCCGTGACAAAATAGCCAATACTACGCTGCTATCTCAATAGATGAAAACCGAGTCATATTTACAGGGCCATATACCCGTCCGCAAGTGAGAAGACGAGTTGTCAAAACTCGCCGCGCAATATAAATTGTCCCAATCTGCCACGAAGAAGCTTTTCTCAGTCACACGTCGCCAAGCGCTCTGGGGTGCATGCAACTTTAATATGCAAGCTGCACCCCGCATTTATACGGGAGCAGGAGCGCCAATTGCTGAGGTGTTGGTATGAGCCGGAATTCATACCTCGGAAAAGTTATGCAGCGGGTATATGTCGGTGTGGAACTTTGGGTTTTTGGATAAACTCGGGTAAATTGAAAAGGGGCGAGGGAGCTTCGGCAGACGAGGCTATTCTCCTAGTGTAGGATTGACTTGGTAGCCGCGCCAGTGAGTAGTGGGAGTTTAATACAGTGGTATTAGATCATGATGGTTGAGAAATAGTCATTTGATCTTGACCTTATCGGTGGCGAGCAAAGATTCCAAGAATCGGCTCGAAGTTGACGCGCTTGGTCTTTTGCCACAATTTGTTGAGTTCACTCTTGCCTTCGTTGTCAAGCTGAATAGCTCCCTCTCTGGGCAGATCTGTCTACCTCTAAGTACGGGCTTGAATGAGACTTCAGAAGCTCTGTTAGACTCTTTACCTCCTTCCATCTAAGCTCAGGTGCGTTTGAGCGTGCGTAGGCAGCCAACGATGCGAAAGTACAACCAGTCGATGGAGGCATCCGGAGGTTCGGTGGTCGAGAACAATGGAAAAGTCTAACTAGCCCATGAAGTCACCCGAAGCTCCAGCGCTCGAGATCAACCTGGAACCACAATGCCCTAAAGCCTTCAAGCAAGAGCACAAACATACAAGTCATACACCTTCGCCTGCCCAGACTCCCCATCCTGCGTGGCAAGTTCACTTCCGAGTCTGTCAACATTCCACATTGCGAAACAAGGAACTCAGTGTTGATGAATGCTAAGCCTTAGCAACAACGAATGGCTAGTACAGTCATTATGGGAGAATACACTATTCTCTATTAACGATTTCAGCTCAGACAACACAGCAACCTAGCAACCAGCGCCCAAAGCCGCCGGTATGGACCCACTCCTATCGTTCTTCACAAACTATCGACAGTGATAAGTTCTTCTACCTCGTTGTCGAATCGATATTTCAATCGACCCACTATGTTGAAGATCTTAACATACTGTCAAGCAGTCCAATCCCAAGGGAAGAAGCTTTAGATAGTGGTGGACGCTTGGACTGGAGAGGGTTATATTTTGATGAAGAGGTAGGGTTCTGTTGGATGTTGAATATTTGGTGGTTTGTGTAGCTGGAGGAAAAGGTATTTGCAGGGCGGGAGGTACACAAGATATGTATATGAGGAAGGGCTTGCGTGTTTCGTAGTAGGAAGTTCAGCGGGAGATTGAAAAGACTTGGACGAGTACAAGGACCCGGAAACTGTATGGACCAATGATCAAAGCGTCGGAGAACTCCGTCCATGTGGGCATGTTAAGAGGGCAATATAGAAAGAGCACTCACTGATTGGAGATTAAGTCGAGTAACGGTAAGGTTACAGTAAATGCCAAATGATTATTATCTATTAAAGATTGTTCCTTTCGTAGTGATACGTTCAATCATTCATTATTCATTCATTACTTTAAATCTTCAGCAATTTAAATGCAACCACTTTACTCACACTACTTATACTCACATCTCTCCCCACATATAATCCCCATATCACTCTAACTCCACTTCAGCACCCAATCCGCAGCCCAAGCCCCATTCGCCGTAACATTATTCAACCCCTTAACCTCCAAAACCCTACTCTCCGCATCGTACGTCCACCCACTCGTCAGACTCGCTCCATTCAACGTCAGATTACTGACCGTAGACGGCACACCCATGATCGTGATATTAGCCAGCGGATTGCTGTCTACGTATTCGCCGCGTGCGGACGCGTACAGGGAGTTGTGTGTCATGGAGAACTATTGTATTTTGTTAGCTACTGTAAATTTTAAAGAGGATAGAGGATGCAAAAAACTTACGTCAACCCAGAGTGTAGCGTTGGGTGTAATCGACTCCCCATCGTCGACGTACAAACTCCCACTCGCGGTCCCCTCGATACTAGAAGCAACAATCAAACCCCAAGGATTCTGTCTGCATTCCCTTGTCGTCAACGCAGGTTCCTGGATTGGAAGCACGCTGCCGCCACGCACGTACACCGGGATATGACCCAGCGGGGCATCGATGGTGATATTCTCACCCGGTCCAGCAGTGATAGCGGACTGGTTGTACCAATCGTACCAGATTTCTCCCTTTCCAGACCCAGGGAACACGCCGTCGACACTGGTTGCGCCTTGTGCGAGCACTGGGGTAATCATAAGCGAAGACCCGAAGAGGAATTGTCTATCTGCGCTGGCGAGAGAGGGATCATTGGGGAATTCCCACGCAAGGGCACGCATAACTGTTGAGCCGGTGGAGTGCGCGAGGTACATGGTTGTGTAGATGTATGGGAGGAGGGTGTATCTAATCATCGCAGCGGTTTTGGTGGCTTCGGCGACGGATGCCCAGCGATATGGCTCTTGCGGAATTGCGGCGAGAACGTTGTGGTTGCGGTAGAATGGGAAGAAGGCCGACAGTTGCATCCAGCGGTTGCAGAGTTCTTCGTCGGTGTTGCCATTGAAACCGCAGGTGTCGACGCCGAACATGGGAATGCCGAAGAGGGAGAAGGAGAGGGCTTGTGGGATCGAGAAGAACATATAGGCCCAGAGGGATGCATTATCACCTCCCCAGTGGCCAGCCCATTTACCGGATCCGGCAAAGGTGGAACGGCCGATAATGAAAGGCCGCTTGGTCGGCCAGATATTAAGTAGGGCGTGGTATGTAGCATTGAGGATTTGAGTGCCGAATAGATTGTGGAAGTCGTATTCTTGCGTTCCTCCGTGATGAGTAGCGTTTGGCGAGACCGCATGGACATCTAGAGCTCCTTGGACATTGTTGATTACGTATGGAGGATATTCGATAGCACGAACTCCTGGAGTGGGCGTGGTACGGAGATAGGTTGTCGAACTGGACGAAGCTTGTACGGCTGTGGCAGATATAGCTGCGGCTTGACTCGAAGCCGCGGCTATGGCAGAAGCTGCCTCTGTGGCATTCGTAAGATTGAATCCCTCGGGGTAACCATAGCCAATATTTCCTGGCTCGCCAGGAAGTTGGAATGGTGGATGCACGGGGTTCAGAGTGAGGTTTTTGCTACCGCATGAACCAACACAGAAAGATGAAACTTCACTCATATCGATCCAGATACCGTCGAACGAGACATTTTGGTGCCAATATGTCATCTCATTCTTCCACCATTCAAAAGCACCAGTACCGTTCAACGTAGAACCAATCCAATCTGGGAAGACAGTGTAACCTGGCCACACAGATCCAATGTACAGACTGCCGTCAGGATTCAGCATGAAACTATCTGTCTCGTTGCCTCGGTTGAAAATTGGGTAAGCATCGCTTGAATTGTCTGGATTCGGGACATAGATTGCGGAATCCACGATTGGAACGTAATGTTGACCGTTTGCGTGAAGTTTGGAAAGGAACTCAGCACCCTCGGCGTATGGGAACGTGTTTTGATCATTCTCAAAGTCGCGATATTGATTCATGTAATCAATATCGGTCCAGATTGTCTCCAATGGCAGACCGAAGTTGGCAAACTCATCAACCACCTGGCTGAGTTCGGTCCAGTTCGCGTAACCCCATCGACACTGGTGGTATCCGAAGGTAAAGTATTGTTGCATCGCTGGAAGCCCAGTGGCACTCAACTGGTAGGCTTTAGTAACCTTTTCTTGGGTTGGTCCAGCATAGAAGTAGAGGTCAATGCTTCCACCGAGAGTTCTCCACGTGATGTTGGATGGCCTCATCAAGATTTCTTGACCGTGTGCATTGCGGAGGTAAACGCCATGGGTGTAGGAAACATATTCAGCAGTCAGGTTTGTAGCATTGGCTGCGTAGGTCAAGTTGCCGGTTGTTTCATCAACCTCGTAATATCTGGTGTCTAGGTAAACTGGGTGATCGCCGTAAATGTTCTGATCGATAGGATCTCCGACATCTGCCGCCCATAATGTACGGGTGAAGTTGTTGCCCATACGTAAGCCATGAATGACCTCGCCTAGACCGTAGAGGTTGTAGTTCTCGGGCAGAGAGCTTGCAAACTCGACAAATTGGTTCTCGAAGACCAATTGAGTCCCGCTGGTCGAGAAAAGGATATCTCCAGTAGATTGACGAATTACTTGGAAGGAGAATGTTGGGTCATTGCTCCAGACAAAATTGAGGTCATTGTCCAATGAGGTGGAACTTGCATCAGCATCGATGGTTGGTTTATCCACAAGAGCTTCCGGTAGGAGGAACCATGAGCTGTTAGAGGCTCCAATATAAGTTGGCACGATTTCGACGTGGAGACGGTCATTTGACTGATATTCGACAGTGAGATCCAGATATTCGACATCGGTTCCGTAGACGTTGCAAGCATCACCAGCAAGTGAGAGAGAAGCGGTCAGACCGTATGCGGTCCGCTTCACATTGGACGCAGTATAACCTGGGCATACATCCTGGGCATTGACGGCTTCAGGGTCGTTGATGTTTGGTAGGAGAGGGACAGAGTTATCAACGGAAGCAGGAATTGTAAATATTTCCCGATAACTTGTCGTAATGCCCGTGGAAGAACTTGTCGTCGATGACTGAGCCAGAGTTCCCGTGAACAAGGTAGCTGCCAGTGCAGCCACGCTCACACCCATTTTGCCTGCCATACTTTTTCGACCTCCGCGGGAGTAAATATGGTAGATGAAATGGAAGAGAACGAGGATGGGAGGGAACAGCCACGCACTTATATACACAACAGAGTGGAGAGGGAATGGCGTGAAGAGGGACCATGAGGAGTATCTCGATTCATTTATGCCAGTATAAAATGAATATGCGGCCTCGGTACTCCGCACAGCTCCAGCCACCCCGCAAAAGTGCCCCGCCAACCAGAACCACGTCATGGATGGGTTTACCTTTTGTGAATTATAAACTAACGTTGAGATGCAAGGACGGCTTGACTACTCACTCTGGACAGGTAGAGCTCGAGAAGGGCCGAAAAGAAGCTGCAATGCAGAACCGAGAAGAGTCTGTCTGCAAGGGGCGCGCAACCGTTTACCAGGGAACCTGTCTATGGGCTCTGGAGGGTTTCGTAAGCGTATGTCAATTCGGTTAACGTTATGCCAAACAGTATTTGTTAGTCTGCTGCTATGGCTGCCAACGTTGTTCTAAAGAGACTTAGTAAGATCCCTCGTGGATCTACACAGTAAAGTTGCTGCCATCTTACCAACAGCGGTTCACCGATTTGTAGAAATCGATGTCAATAGGCGGTCAATGGGTCACTTCATAGGAGTTTATATTTGGGGATATATAGCAAAGGGGGATATGGTTAGAGGGTGAAATGAGGAAGGCTTCGAAAGCCTTTCGATGATGGATATTGAGATGAGAATGAAGAGAGAAGATGCTCGAAGCTGGATGGAAATAAGGAATTCGGCGAAAATTTGATTCAAGTGTGGGGAACATTCTGTGCTTCCCCAGTACCCCGGGCGATCCCAATAAGTATTGGATAGCGACCGGGGGTTCGGCCGCTTTCCGGAGCAATGGTGTGGGGGAAGAGTGGGACAGCTCCAGGTTTTGCTGATTTTCATGACGCCGCTCGCGAACATTCTTCCGAAAAATATCGCGACACCAAAGCTTTTGTACGACTTTTTTGCTCCAATTTCAACGAGTATTAATCGACAATGTATCACCGCATGGTGAATATTGAGATGGAGATGGAGAATCACATTTGTTATACATTGGATGGCGGAAAAACCCCAGCACCAGCCAATCTCAATACCCCCTAGAAAGAAGATCGCTGCAGCTTCAAAGCACACGGGAATTTTGAGTTTACCGAACCGACTCTATTCCGTCCCAACGAGAGACAGATCCCACATCTCGTATCGTGGCAGGACATTCTGCAAGATTGGTCCTTATGGTTCCTGCTACCAGCGATTCCTTGTCGTAAAGCTTCGCTTATTGAGCGGATGTGCTGCGCGTGTTCGTTCATCTCTTCGATTTCGAAATGTCGGCATACCTATATCCGGTTCTTGGCTATCACATTGGTACTTTCCGTACAATGTCTAAGTCTCTCTTTGCGATGCAGACATTCGCTGAGCCCTTTCCTCTGCTGCGTCTCCATCTATGGAGTATCACCGAAGATACAAACTAGCTGCGATAGCCGAGGCAATAGGGGCTTGGCGAAAACTGTATTTCACGTGTCCTATTAACTGTCTGGTCTCAGAGGCATTTCTCTACTCCACGAGGCAAAGGATTCTGGTCATGTCGAAGGGATGGCATAGTCCAGGGATGCCGACGAGGTCGATATGAGGGAATCCGCGAATCACGTGCTTTCGTGCTCCCCACCTGCTGCCTAAACAGAACGTCCAATTCCAACGCGTCAATTCGTGGTCTTGCCAGCACATTCTCTCCATCAGCCCATGGAAGCTGTATTGAATTGACCTTTCACAAATGCCACCACCCTGGCTCTCGACAGTTCGCAGCCTCCTTAGCGACTTGACGCGTTCGAAGCGGAAAAACATCTCAGAACCCAATAAATCCCAGCTTGAGCTGTTGAACATAACGATCCGGCATGCCTATGACATTAGTGGCTTCGAGAATATCCACATTATCGAAGAATTCCTCAACAATGAGCATCGCCAATTATCAAGGGAATCTTCGATACGATTCATTGGTTACAAGCTGTCCGCTGATTCCTACTTTGAACGAGTGTCCTGGGAACTGTCTAAATGGATTACGGGGGATATGTTACGGCTGATTCATGGTCGTGTGAGAATCACGAGGTAAGGAAAATTTCCCTTGAAAAGGATTTTACTAACTCCAGATACTCCGATGGTGTTGCAGCTGAAATGACCATAATGTTTCTACAGAAAACGGAAAGGAAATACCTGTATGTTTCACTGGTCACTCGAAAGGGACACAAATCAGGTGCTCTGATAACATCAGCGGAGCTATACACTTTATTCTCGTTGGCTGCGAAACAAGTGTATAGGCGACCGCTCATGGACTTGGTGGAGGTGAGACAGCCAGATTGTACTCCGTACGATAACTTACATCAATTACTTTCATACAGGTACGTATGTTGGTAGTATATTCACAATGGGTGCAGGTTGTTACTGCGAAAACCACGTGATCTTATATTACTTCCATCGTCGAGGGGCGGGATAACCTTGCAAATCAAATGGAAGTTCATCAGACACCATGGTCTGACTTTTCGACCATTTCGGGCCAGCAATGTATATTACTCGCTGTATTAGAGTCAATCAGGATGAAAAGTCCTAGAGTTGAGGTACAAGGCCCTCTCAGAGATATGGCACCAGGAGAACAAAACTTGTTGTCTCCAAAGCGTAAGCTCGAAGTCGCCGAGGAGTGTGACAACAAGAAGAACAAGACGACGAGCATATGATACACACTGGACGGTACAAAGGATAAATGGCCTATCTTTTGAAAGACTTTTCGCAGCCTCTGCAGCATATAGGATTACATTTTATCACCATCTGTTTTAGTATCTATGCCGGCATAGGTCATCTAATGTTGCTGTCAAAAATGTAACGTGAAGTAAGTTCAATAGCTCCATGGCCCGAGATATACCTTACTTCGCGAATTCCTTCGCTTGATCCTATTTGCCATGTTTAAGCAAAAAACTCTATGATCGGATCGGACTAATGCATAATCTGCTATCATGTAGATCTTCCGTTACATGCACACAAGAAGTCTCGTTATTGCATCAAGAGTTCAAATGCAGTTTTCACTTCTTGACCGCCGGCGCCCAGAATCAATCTATCCAAAGTTCTACCCAATCCTTCAAAGTCGCGATAACGAAATTTCTTTTCAAATGGAATAATTGAGCAAGTCATCCAATAGAAATGAAATTGACAGTCACTCAAGCGACCTAGCAATGCTCCAAAATGAAGACCCTCAACGCTTGGTTTGTAGCAATGGAGCATGTTGAGGCGCCTTAGATCGACTTCGACGGCTTCATCGAGCCTTCAAGCATGGAGTTGAAAGAACAATCCACTTTGAGACAATTAGTAGCCGCCTTACTTGGCCTTACGGAGGAGATAAGATGATTCGTCCCATGTCGCCCTTATCGGTTGCACAGGTCAGTGATCACACCTGATCTCGATTAATTCATATGTCCTACTTACAGCCCGCTATCATTTGATGCAAATTGGGCCTTCTGGCACAGAAATATTCATTGTAGACTTGTAGTGCATAGCTGTGATAAACAAAGAACATGAAACTTTGTCTCATTGTCGACATACCCATGATCCCAGCATGTCTGGCTCGGTTACTAGGTACTCGAGGCTCCCCTGGCGTATATAAAGCAAGTCTTGGACACTCCAGGGCCACTCTGGCTTCTTCCTCATCAATCATCAGCATCAATCTCGGTCATTCCACTGCCTCGGAATACCTTCCTTGGTCAAACATCCAAGTACTTTAACACGAAAGATAACACCTTTCATGATGCATCTCATGAAGATAATCGCATCCGCTTTTGCACTTTACACTTCGGTTTCTACTACCCCTTTCAATACAGCAGAGGATGTCGAAAACTTCAAAGACCTTACAGCTAAGTGTCAGGAATTTGATGCCGCCATAGCAAACATCACAGGAAGCGATGGCGATTTGTTCCGTGCTGGGAAAGGACCTCTCGGGCTCCGCGTAAGTAGAACTGTAGATCCTTATGGCATTCGTCCTCTTTTTCTAAACTTATCTCAGGTAATTAGCGAGGGCTTTGACGATATTAATATGACTAGCCACGCTTTTTTTATTGAACCTTGCCAGTGTAAGTTTATTGAGATCATTCACAATCTCGAAGATTCCGACAGCTGATTGCCAAATATCTAGAATGCCACCAAACTTACCAATGAGAATAATAGTATCAACACGGCAATCAACGCTGTAAGTTTCTGAAAAATTATACCCAGCACCTGTAATTGATCTCTAGCTAACAAATCTTCACAGTTAGTTGCAGCCTTTCGAATCTCACTTGTCAGATTAGTTATTTTAAAAAAGGAACCAAAAAATCCAAGTGATTTTCCTCGCTCACTTTCCATACTACTACTGGACCTTCTAGCAAGTATGAGACACACAATGGTATTATCTTTCAATTCAGAGTTCAAAAACATATGTTAACGAAATATATATAGAACTATATTCAACTATCTATACGCTAGACTTCCAGATAATAATAAGGAAGATCCTACTAATGAAAAATCATGGAATGAACTTGATCGTCATATTCGCGGAGTAGTGGAACGATTCTTCTTCTTCGGGGCAAGGCTACCTCGTTATTTCACAAAAGCTGAAATAAGGAGATACAAAGATGTCATATATGGAACTGGGCGTGAACGATTATTTCAGCCAGACCAATAGCCATAGAGAAGTCATTGGGAAAAGACTACAGGAATATTAGATTTCTGCGTATTGAAGAAGATATACAGAGGTAGCAACAAACTTGAAGCTGAAGGACCTAGAGCTGAATAGCTAGCTAGTTTATAGCTGCAGTCAATCAGATGGTACAGAATTTCAGAAGAGGACTTCGAGCTTGGAACCATATCGAGGGCCTATTGTTTCTTGTTAGTTGAGACATTCTCAGTCATGATGGTTTATTTAGTGCAGCCAGGCATTGATTTCAAGAGTATACGACGTTGTTGCGTTTTCTTCCGGTGGGTTCGGCATACATGTTTTCGGAATGCTGCATACAGTGGCCTTGCTTTATCGTCGCAGTTTCCAGTGAAACACGGTGACCACTTTCCAGTAAAACAAAGTGGTGACTTACCATTGCATGGTTCGTGAAAAGTCCCGGAAATCTTACCTACCCCATAAGCCACACGGAAATCACTGGCAGATTACCTCATATCGTTCGAGACATCGATGTATACGCTTGGGAGTAGAAAAAGCAGGTTGATTTGGTAGAATATATTTAAGCTGGCTACTTATCGTCGAACAGATAATCCAGATAGTCTAAAATATTATCATATTTTCATTGTCCAACTGTCGTTGAAGCATTGGCGGTCTGTTATTTCTGCACTGGAGAGGGATGTAAGATGTCGTGCAAGTCAATGTGGCACGGATCACAAATGAATCCCTCCACACCCCCACGTCCCAACTTTCAGGGGGTGAAGTGGTAGATCTTCAAGGATCTTATGCACCTCGTACTTAAACTCATTGATTCCACATGCATCTGCAACTACATGCACTGCTTATTATGTTTGTCCATTCCCAACAGTGAGATTGTTGTTTTTCTTATACCGTTCAAGAAATCCAAGGCAGGAAATATGTTATACATCTCGATTTCGTATAGACCAGAAATCAATCTTTATCCCAACCCTGTCAGTATGATGTGATCCGGACTTTATGCATCTCGTGCTTATGCCCGATAATTCCACATCGCGGTCAAGACATTGCATGTACTCGTGGTTGATGATTCCACATTACTGTCGAGACACTGCATGTGCTCGGTGTGCTCGATGATTCCACATGGTTGCCAAGCTGCACGCATTTATCGCGAGTCATGCACTGTACTGCATGTCTCTCCGCGTGTATCTCTATTCATTCCCCTGGATATTGCAGGTGAATGAGCCATGGAGAAACGAAACAGATCAATCAGTACTACCAAGACATATACACGTTAGCATATATGTCTGGGGAAAGTCTTCCTCGCGCCATAATCGGAAATATATAAATGGCACAGGCTGGAACGAACTGTTGGTAATGCTGACGCTTACGGGAAGAAGACATCTATTTAGTCCTGCGTCTTTCGTACGGCCTTCTCGGTCAGTATCAAGCAGTTCTCACTAGCTGCCCACGCTCTTACAACGCACTCCACCATCCACTATGTTTTCACCCTTCACAATCTTGCTGTTCGCCCGTCTAATCACTGCCCAATGCCCCTACGGCTCCAACTTCCTCGACCAATTCACCCTCAACGACACCTCCGGCTACTTCACCACCGACACCGGCACACCCATCCAAGAAAACGCCAGTCTTAAAGCCGGGGAGCGTGGCCCCACACTTCTTGAAGATTTTATTTTCAGGCAAAAGATTCAACACTTTGACCATGAACGAGTTCCAGAGCGTGCAGTTCATGCACGAGGGGCTGGTGCGCATGGGACTTTTACCAGCTATGGAAACTGGAGCAATATTACTGCGGCGTCGTT
Source organism: Rutstroemia sp. NJR-2017a WRK4 (assembly GCA_002946385.1). Taxonomy (NCBI): domain Eukaryota; kingdom Fungi; phylum Ascomycota; class Leotiomycetes; order Helotiales; family Rutstroemiaceae; genus Rutstroemia; species Rutstroemia sp. NJR-2017a WRK4. The sequence continues at coordinate 140,554 of NJPR01000086.1, forward strand.
TCTAAGTACAGAAGGAAAGCAGACGCCTGTTTTTGTGAGATTTTCGACCGTGGCGGGGAGTAGGGGGAGTGCGGATACGGTGAGGGATGTGCATGGGTTTGCGACGAGATTTTATACTGATGAGGGGAATTTCGGTAAGTCAACCACCAACTATCCCAAATCATTTTAACCATATCTCTAAAAACCTCCAGACATCGTCGGGAACAACGTCCCCGTCTTCTTCATCCAAGACGCCATCCTCTTCCCGGACCTAATCCACGCCGTCAAACCCTCCCCCGCAAACGAAATCCCCCAAGCCGCCACCGCGCACGACTCCGCCTGGGACTTCTTCTCGCAACAACCCTCCACTCTTCACACTCTTCTGTGGGCCATGTCCCCGCACGGCACGCCCCGCTCATACCGCCACATGGACGGATTCGGCGTGCATACATTCCGGCTCGTGACCGATTCCGGGAGTTCCAAACTCATAAAATGGCACTGGAAAAGCAAGCAAGGGCGCGCGAGTCTACTGTGGGAAGAAGCGCAGGAGTTGGCTGGGAAAAATGCGGATTTTCATAGGAAGGATTTGTGGGATGCGGTGGAGAAAGGATATGCCCCGGAATGGGAGTTGGGGGTGCAGGTTGTGGAGGAGGAGGGTGTGCTGAAGTACGGATTCGATTTGTTGGATCCGACGAAGTTTTTACCCGAGGAGTTGGTGCCGGTTACGAAGCTGGGGGTGATGAGGTTGGATGTGAATCCGAGGAATTATTTTGCGGAGACGGAACAGGTTATGGTATGCAGCTCTCTTTGTCCCTCTCTTCAACTTGCTTGATTCATTGGAAGACTATTTTCGGCTGACCATCGTAGTTCCAACCCGCCCATCTAGTCCGCGGCGTCGACTTCACAGACGATCCCCTCCTCCAAGGCCGACTCTTCTCCTACCTCGACACGCAACTCAACCGGCACAACGGCCCCAACTTCGAGCAACTTCCCATCAACCGGCCACACGTCCCAATCCATAACAATAACCGTGACGGCGCAGGGCAAAACTTCATCCCCCTCAATACCGCCGCGTATTCGCCCAATACACTTAACTCCGGATCTCCCAAACAAGCTACCCAGTCAGAAGGCAGAGGATTCTTTACTACACCAGGACGTTCCGTATCAGGGAAGTTGGTGCGAGGGATATCAAGCACATTCGACGACCACTGGTCCCAGCCAAGACTTTTCTATAACTCGTTATTGCCAGTAGAGCAACAATTCCTCATCAACGCCATACGCTTCGAACTCGCGCAGCTCACCTCTCAGGTCGTGAAGCAGAATGTTTTGATCCAACTCAATCGCATATCGCACTCTCTCGCCGTCCGAGTATCCGATGTTCTGGGTCTGTCTGCTCCGGAGCCGGATCCGACGTATTATCTTGATAATAGTACGGCTTTTGTATCGGTGTTTAGGGATGGCTTGCCGAGTATTCAGGGGCTGAGTGTGGGGGTGCTGGCGAGTGCGGGGAGTAATGTTTCACTAGCACAGGCTGCGTCGATTGTTAAGGGGTTTGAAAGTTCGGGATTGGGAGTTAATGTGCAGGTTATTGCGGAGAAACTTTTTCCGGGCATCGATATAACCTACAGCGCGGCAGACGCCGCGTTGTTTGATAGTCTTATCGTGGTAGAGGGTACCGGGGTATTATTCACATCTAACTCTAGCAACGACACAAAGGTGAAATCAACGCTGTACCCAGATGGTAGACCGGCGAGGATATTGGTGGATGGATATCGGTTTGGAAAGCCGGTAGGGTTTTTCAAAGGGGGGAGAGAGGTGATGAGTATGGTTGGGTTGGGGGCAGAAAAAGAGGGGGTATATAATGGGACGGATGTGGAGGGGTTGGTTAATGATATTGAGGACGGGTTGAAGAAGTTTAAGATATTGGGGAGGTTTGCTTTGGATGAGTGAAGGTGAATGACGGGATGAAAGGTAAGTAGAGGTAGAAGACTTGCGACTTGCGTCTAGAGGATCGATAGATCTAATATCAACTGTATCCCATTTCCGCAGAAAAGGCATTCTCATAGAAATCGGGTTCAGATCGCGTTAGCTCCGAGGTATAACAGAGATAACCAGCCCTACTATGCATCTTTGATTATATGTGACTGATCAGAAGAACAAGACACGATTGTCTTTGTCCATTCTTCTACATTTCAAATTTCTTGTCTCTAGCAAACGGCTGACAAGGCTCTTCAAAATACTGTTTCGGCCCATGGGGACTTGACGCTCTTTTTGGGGAGAGATGGTGAAGAATTGGAGGTGGAGAAGACGACTTCATGAGGACGACTTGTATAGAGTTTATTGGGAATAGAAGGTAGGTAGGCTGAGAGGTACTACCTCCGAACTGGTGCAAAGGCCAAGGTATGATTACAAGCAAGGAGAACAAACTGAATGTCCAAAAGCGATTGCTGAGTTGCAACAGACCTAGGTAATATTCTTTCCTGGAGCGTGAATCTCAGTTAAAAAAGCATTAATTCTGTATTGAAAATCTCATTGTATCCTACGCTCCAATCAAGCCGGTATCCAGTAGCCTTCGCGACATACGAATTTCCCCAAACGCCTCCCCATGCAATCATCATATCCCTCCACTCCACCCCCTCCCTACGAAGCCCTATCACTCTTCCCCTCCCCCTTCTTCCTCACCCCCTTTCCCTCCTCCTTTCTTCCCCTCCCTCTCCCCCTCCAAGCCCAAACCTCCACATACAATCCCCCCACCACCCCCGCCAACACCCCATAAACAATCATCCCCGTCCTCGAATTCCCCGCCAACTTTAACCCCAACCCACCATTCACAATCCCCAACACAATAATCACCCTCCCATACCAAATATGCACGTACCCCGGTACACCGCGCTTCAGTTCCCGTTTATAGGTATGGTGGTGATAGAGCCCGATTAGGGGTTGTAGTAGGAAGAGGATGAAGATGATGAGACCGAAGATGGTGTGCGTTTTGGCGGGGGTGGTGAAGAGCTAAAAGGGGGGGTTAGTTTAGTGTATGGAGGGGAAAAGAAGGGGGAAGGGAAAAGAGAAGGGAGGGGAAGAGAGGGAAAAGGGAACATACATAATCCTTAAGATCCGCCAACCTAACACCCAACCCAAACCCCACAACCAACAACCCCAGTCCCGCCAACTGCACAAACCCATGCACCCATGCCTTCCCCCAAACCACCATCGACAGCGCCCCCAACGGAAACACCACAACCATCACCAAACCCATAATCGTCCCATGCGCAATATCATAAGCGTGTATCGTCGACCCCAGGTTTTGATTTTCCGCTGCACCAACAGATGTAGGTTGGGATGCCGATGCCGACCCGGAAGACGAAGTTGCTGCGGTCGAGATAAACGGATTACTATCGCTCTCGATCCGCGCTTGAGTAAGATCGTAGGTAAATTGCCGGTAGCTATTATCATTATGCTGATTTATCGAGTAATCCCCCTCCGTACTATCAATAGCTTTGCCCTCAGCCCACGCAGCAATCCATTGCGAAGACGTAGAAGTCGTAGATAAGAGTGGACAATTAGTACCTAATATCCAATCAGTTCACATATTCATTTCACACATTGAATATAACAAAACCCACATAAAACATTCCCCCTCATAACCCCGTCCACCACACCACTCCCCTCCAACAACCTAACATCCCACTTCGCATCCAAACTCGGCTCCACATGTCCCTGCCCGCCATCCCTCCCACTCACAGTCACGTTCCCCTTCCCATCACTATACATGACAAAAATCGTCGCGCCCGCCATCCGCGAGCCGATGCCCAGTCCCACCCATTGATACGTGTCCGGCGCGCTGAGCTGGAGATAGATGTTTCCCGCGCCGGCGGCTGCCGTTGCGGGCGGGATGCCGACCGAGTATGTTGGGCCGGGGGAGTAGGTTGCGAGGGCGGATGCTTGGAGGTTAAGTTAGTGATTTGCGCATTTCAGATTTGTTGGAGGTGTGTGCTTGCTTACCGGATTTTATAAATGCGACGACTGTCGCTGCGACACTGAGGAGCTTCATGTTCTTTTTGCGATTTGCGCTGCGGCGCTTATGCGAAATTTCTTCCGGATTGAATTCTCTTCAATTGCGTCGCGACATGGTTTTTGAATGAAGGAAAGAGAGAAGGACCGCCCACGTATACCTTCTTGCGTCTGACTGCGATGCGATCTGAAATCCAGATCAATTATATTCACCATCGAACAAAAAGAGAAGGGATAAAGGGTGGCTTATGGCACAGCCCTCTTAGCAAATGCTTACTCCCACCCAATCACGACGACCAGAAATGGATAAAACAAAGAAGCTGACCTCCATTAGGCTATACCATATCTATAAGGGGAGGGATATATTTTGGGGGTTTTTGTGGCTTATTTATTTTTTGCGAGTGCCGGGCTGTTGTAATCCATATCGAGACATTTCTCCACATGCGACCAGGCTTTGTATGGAAGGATTCCAGAATGTGCAAGGGATAGAAATCTAGTGATTAGTGATTCAAGGGACATTTCCTACTTAGGCTCAATTATTTTTCCAGATTGATCGGTGGGACTGATGAAGTTATGCGCGTCGGCGGAAATGGTCAGCGGAATCGAGCGGAGAAATTCGCCCAGGTACGAATGCGCGATGTCGGGCTGGTCATGTGCGAGGAGGCTCTATTCTCCCTAAGCAACCGCACCGTCGATTAATCCTGTAAGAATTACCTCTTTTCACGCAAACCACGACGAACTCGGAGATGTTTTAATTTGTTTTCCATTGATTTTGTGCCAGAGGCTATTCATACTATAACACATCAAAGAAATCAAACGTAACACTAGTATCAATCGTGATACTTACACACCGCTGACCATTATTCCAGGGGATATCAGTTTTCATGCCAACGCCAAAGTCTGAAGAAGATAGATAGGATGAACGTTTCCGACATCTCTACCAATGCTGTGCCTCAAGACCATAAGCATGAAACCGACCCAACCATTCGTCATGCAGATTGCGCCATGTAGCCATTGCCCAGGTCAAATACCAATACAAAGCGTAGACACTGAAGCGGAAAAGAAATAAGTCTTCGGAAGAACAGAACTTTTGTAATAACAGTAGTCCGTCAGAGCAAAGTGCTCGTGCATAGCCAGAAAGTCTAAGCTTTTGTCTAGCCTCATCGATAGCTTGAAATACAAAGAACAAAGGAAAATAAAATGAGAGAATCTGAGGCCAGGGATAACAATCAAGAGTTGTCATGCCGTCCGTCAGTCGTGATGAGTTATCAATATGACCTCGAAGATCATGAGAGCAACAGTGTAGCTCAGCGATAACGTTGGTGGTTGGGGAAGCAATACTCTAGAAGTGTCTTACGCATTGCTTCGACTTCTCTTGTGTGAATGATAATCGCCAGAAGCATCTGACTTTCGTTTCCTATCTGCAAGAGCAGCAGCAGGGCTTGATGGCAAGAGTGGTTTGGGTTTGCGGCGAGGAGTAAGAGAGCTAGTAAGAGATTCGAGATGTCCGTTCTTGACACCTCTAATCGTATCGGTTCCAAAAGCAAGTGCCTCCTGGGAGATAGTGTTGCTGTTGATGAGACGTTGGCTTTGTTGGTTGTGGCGGAAAGCGCCGACCGGGTTACGGTCCAGATGCTCCAGAAGTGGGTGGACTTGATCTTCGCTTCGTGCCGTTGTCGGGCGGGCAGGAGTAGATTGAGGTTCGATGGCATCATCATCATCTGCCTCGTCATCTCCATCTAGGGTTTCATCCAGATGCAATAAGTCCTTCCACTGTAAAGCATCCGGCTTATTTGAATCGCTATCATCGTAAGAGGACTCTTCTGTGGGACTATGGTAGCCAGTATTGTTGAAATCGAAGCCTGAAAAGAAAGCCTCAGGTTGGGAAAGAGATTGACCGAATCCGAAAGAGAAATCCAGCGGGGTGTCTTGCATAGCACTCATCATAACGTTGGCCTGATTGCTGAGCACTGGAGAGAATTCGCCCACAACGCCATTCTTGATAGGTGATGAAGAATTTCCAGGGGTCTGTAGTCGGGGAACAACATCATGAGAGAACATGAGAAGATCCTTTCCAGCCTCATCTAAGATGACGAAGGGAATGTCGGTGTTGTGGTACCAAGTGATAACATCGGGTTGGCCTTTGCGACGTTCTATGCGCATACCGATGGACGAAGGTGGTTCGGGTGAATCGCGGCGGACAACGGATTCAACAGGCTCAGGTCGATTATCTCTCCAATCCTCATCATCAGTAGTATCACCACCGTCATCAGCTGCACCTCCTCGTTAGCCATCGGCTCAACCATATGGTCAGGTCGATGCCACTTACATTCATACCCTGAAGAGGAACTAGAGTCACTTTCATTATCGACTTGCTCCTCATCACTACTCCCATTGCCCCAATAAACCTCATGGTCCGAGCCATCATTATCATCGTTATCTCTATCGTCCTCCAATACTCTGGCAAGACCAGGAGGAAGAGCATCTGTACTCAGAAAGGGAGCATTGCGAGAGGTCGCAGCATCGAAAAGGTCAGGCCACCACTCATCATCCGAGGCGATATCACTATCATCGGAAAGGTCGAAAGTGACCCGCTTTTTTGGAGAATCATAAGTATCCGAGTCGTGTGTGCTTGAAATATTTTCAAGAAAGCCTCCATCGCCTAATACTTCGTCTGAAGAATCTGGAATCCCTTGCCATTCTTCATATTCATCATTTGCGCGAGGTGTTCGCTGAGAATCCGTGTCGTCCTCCACTGTTTCCAGATCATCGTCTTCCTCCGCAGATTCAAACATGGCCGCTTCTTCATATTTCTCCACTGGCCCCCCGGCCCCCAGAAATACATCTGGATCGTCGTCCGAGTCATTGTCTTCGTCGTCGCTAATGTCATAGACTCCTGCGTAGGAAGAGTCAGAGGAGTAGTCGATTGTTTTCTTGGCTTTCTTGGCCGATCGAGGTTTGGTAGGAGTCTTGAAAGACTCGCGCTGAGTATTTCGGGAAGACATCTTGGGTGTTTGTGTTTGTGGTAATCGAGATATGGTTGGGGTTCTTCCGGAATTTTTGAGGTGTATTATAGTGGTTCGATATATCTGCTAATATCAAGGAGAGAGACGAGATACAGTAAGTGAATTGAGGTCGGAAGAGAAGATGGTAGGACTGCTCGTACTCTGAAGAGGTACAGCAGACTGCAAGGTCGGATTCAAATGTTAAGCTCGAGGTGGGAGGAGGTATTCGTTTGCTCTTCGGTCGTCGGATTGAGCCTCACCTCTAAAGTGAAGAGGGAAACTCGATCTGTAAATGTTGTTAAATTGCAGACTTCAATATCTGTATCTAATCAATGCCTCTGATTAGAATGGGCCGATTAGACAGTAATAGTCTGATGCTTCGTCAAGATGTCGATTAATTGAATTTGAATTGTACTCGTTGGCTGAAGGGACTATGGACACGCTCCGTGAGCATGCCCATAGTAGGTATTCACAGCTCAACGAAGGCCCGCGGCATTTCGACGAAGTTTGATGTGTAGTTGAGGTGCTCTGGATAAGTTCTGTAATGTGACTTCGTTGTCTTGTTGGTATGGTTGATGGTTGAGGAGAGGAGAAGAGAGGAAGAGAGGGAAGACGACATAATCTTTTTTTCTGGAGGGGACATTTTTTTCACGATTTGGCGCTAGTGAATTTAGTTTTGGGGGGATTTCGAAATTTTGGTGCGAACCTTTTTATTAATTTGTAGGAAAGCTACGAAATTGTGCGCTTACATCGATAATGCCTGCTAGTGAATTGTGGAGTAAATCGAGAAACCGTTCGAGGGGGGAAGAAATGATTGGCTGTAATTGACTGGCGACTTATTCTCACCGCTACTACGTATTTGTACAATTCTAAAATCTACTCCGTACGGGACAGACTGCATTTATTCCCAATCGAGACTCCACTGGAGCATTCATTTTGCGTGTACGGAGGAAGTAAGGTAAGGAAGCAGTGACTCCAAGATGAGGGCGAGGAGAAGGATAGTCAGGATAGTCAGTGGTTGATGGTTTACACGCAGTCCGGTTCAAATATGGACGGATGCTTTAAACCGGAAGGAGGGATAAAGGTAGAGATTGGTACGACAGTTGTAGCCAACCGCTCACTTCATTGGTTAGTGTTAACCCCAAGACAGTCATTTCGAAGGGGGAGTGCACGAGCTAAAGTAGAGCCAAAGTGTAAGAGCGTAAGAGTGTTACATGTTGGCGCACATGTATTCGTTGGATTTGGTGTCCATGGATGTACAATCGATGCAATGCGATGGAGTCATCTCCTACCGCGGCTACAAGTATGTGAGAAGAAAAAAAGGATTTTCGAGAGGAAAGCGGCGCCCTTGGACGATGATCCAGGAAGTGCGAAAGTCTCGAATGGCGAAACGGACACGAGGACTCCTCCTCTAGGTGGAGAATGAGGTTGAAAAAAGTTGCTGATACTGCGGGGCAAATTCATGGAACAAAAATAAAACAACTCATTACCTGAAAATTCTCCACATCTTTTTTTTTGACTTCTCATGCATGCAAGACATAGCTTTATCGATAGTCCAATGCAATTGAATTGACCGGAGTTGAATTCTGCTTCGTCTGCTGTGGAAAGTAAGAGGGGTAACACAGTAAATAAGATGCTCTCTCCACGGTACGGCACGGGTTAGTGCTATGCGAAGTAAGACAGTCATCGTCATATCTCATATATCCCGAAGGTCTGTGGGAGGAGGCCGGTCTAGAAGTATAAAAGCCGTTATAGCTTGAGCTTGGGGCTGGCCGTGAATAGTGAATCGATACTTCGGCACAAGTACAGACCGTACAGACCGTACAGGACCATTGCATTTAGGTGAACCGGCCGACGTGCAAACTGGTACTGTATCCCTTCAGGGCCAAATAGGTGATGTCATAAGAGCAATGGCGCATAGTCTGTTTTGGTTGGTAGTTGGTAGCCTGTGAAAGTTTCTACCCCTTTTGTTCCCTTCGGCAAAATGTGAAGGGACTATCCCTGGGTTCCGAAGTGGTGAAAGCTCGCATGTGTAGAGTCGAAGGTACGCAAAGTACGAGCCGCAAAGTATCAGACGAGGTTGAATGTCTCGGAAAAGGCAGTCAGAAACAAGGACCTAATCCTCCGAGCACGACTTCTATCGACCCCTCACCGAACGAGTCATGCCTTTCAGCCTCTGTTGCTGTGAGTAATAAAATGCAGTGACTGGACTCATCAGAGGAGTCACGAATTTGCTCTGCTTCTATGTCCAGATTTACTCACTTCTCCTCATCTCTCTAGCTGGGAAGAATCTTCTTACCCTTGAAATCTTCACATGACTGATGATAAGGATTTTCATTTTAAGTTTTTTCAAGCGCATCGTCATCGTGATCGTCCTTCCACTGCGTCCAAATTTTCATCACTTGCACGATTCGAAGTTAAAATTGGCAATCGAGTGGGGGCCAATGAAAAGTGGAGTAGGGGTCTTTTTTCCATTTTTATTTTCCCTTTTGGGCGATTCTTTTTCATTTTTCGTGAAGCGTTTTTCTGTGGGGTACTTTTGGAGCTTGGCCCGAACATTTCCCCGCCATACCGTGATTGTAGATCACTTGACAGTTTTCACGTTCTTTGAAATAATTGTTTTTTGGCATACAGGAAACCCATTTGGAGTCCTGGTACAAGCAGATCATTGTCCCTTATTAAATGAGTCGTCGAAGAGCTTGTTCTCCATGACTACGTCAACCTATGCTTCGCTCCTCCTCCCAGTTGCTCCCACTCTCGAAATCATGGGCAACTTCACCGTCAGCGAGCGAGAAGCGATATACCTTCCTAAGTTCCTTCCAAATTATCCAAAGTTCTTGATACAAAGCGTTGGCCAGTGTCACCAGTGAAGTTACAGTCGCAGCCGCAAATGTAAACCCTCATTGTTATCTCGTCAAATACGAAGCCTCAAAAGAACATCGGCGCTTTTCTAGTCCACGTCAGCACGAAAAGAAAGAGGTGGAAGAAGCAGTGTCACCAAAGGTCACTACAAGAAAGCCCCTCATGTTGAAGAGATTCTGGATTCTGCCGATGAGGACCTGCTGCATTTGAGGTGATAACATAAAATGTGCCTCCTAGGGACGCAAGCTAAAGTGCATGTTCGGACATACAAAACTCGTGACGGTGCTCATTGAGAGAAATCCAGCCTCAGAAATTGCCTTCGCTCAACCTACAAACATCTCATGAGATGTCCTTAGTTAGTGCTTGGAATCTGAACTACTCGACATATTTGACTTGGAGGGCAGCTTCTTAACTTCACACCTCTCTTTGCTTCGGCACAGTGGCACCCGCTTGGGGTAGCTAGTAAGATACATGATTCCTTTCTAGCTTTTACGGTTGACATCCATGCCCTCGCTCAGCTATTCTCTCAGACCAACCTGGAAAATGATGGAGTCCCCGCTGAGCTGGAAGAGGTAAATGTAGATGACTTCCTCTGGCTCGATTACGAGTGTGGAATGAGTCTGAGGGTGGCCGTTGGAATGATTTTTTAGGTATCTTCGTATACTGAAGTACGTCTATACTATAGTTTGCACATTGTTCTCACAGAAATACAGATTTTCCAGGACTGGGCTGATACATTCTACCACTGGAAATCATGAATAAGCTCGAGGTTACAGATACAGCAGTTGTAACATCAACATGGCCTCTAGCCCAGTCATACCATATCATGCACAGGACACGGGGACTTCAAAATCCTCCGCATTCTTGGAGTGGGCATACGTTCGACATGACATATTTATCAAACGAACATTGTATTTTCATGTCTATATCGGCTGAGAATGCCGATGCGACTATCTTAAAAGTCTGACGGGCTCTGAGCGATGAATGAGTCTCGGCTTCTTAACATTGCCCTACCTACTGGCCGTAGCTAAAGTCTCATTACGAATTTCATCCTGTCCTTATTAACCGCTACATTCTTGATCCGCCAAATTCAACTCATCAGTTCCAGTATCACCAATCTTCATACCACCCTCATCTCATCCGCCCCTCCCCCTCCCCCCCGCCTCTTTCCCCCCTCAATTCCAGCCTTCATTTCCTTCTAGCATCATACCTATCAAAAATCGGTTGAAATATAAAATCGACTCCACCGTCGTAGCAATCGATACGCGTACAACAACGACGACTTTCATCGTTCGTGTAGCACGACCGACCCAGGATCTTCACTTGGTTTCGATTCCGGTTTCGAATCTGGTAGGAGTGTTGGCTGTGGATATTTGGGAGTGGTCGATGTTGTGATGATTCTGCTGTGGCTTCTTCGAGGGTTGAGAAATGTTTGCGATGTCGTGGTTCTCTGGGGGTGAGATCTGTTTTTAAAGATGGCTTTCCACACGGCTGGATTTGCACTGCTTGCAGGCAGAGATGTGCGTGGGGAGTGTGGTTGTTCTATTGGCGTTGGGGACCTTCAGTTATTCGACGTCTCCGTAATGATGTCGTCGAGGTACGAGATACGCGACTTCATCCGAGTCATCTTCAGGCCGGTTGCTCGCAAGTGCTGACACGCGTCTGCCGGTTGAATCCTTCATGAAAGTCATCGTGCTTTGAGCTCTTCTATTTTGTCAGACTTTTCGTTGAGAGAAGACTAGGTCTCGGAAATTAATACATAAATGAACATCAAACGCAGGAGGTATTCTTCAAGATGGTCATTAGTTGTGGGATGCACATGGTCCCCGCCAGAAGTACATGTGCAGGTCTGCCGCAAATTTTTAGTGGTCTGTCGAACCAAGACTAGGCTGAGATACAGGTAGTCAATCTTCTATCTGTAACAAGATGTCATTGTAGGACGCGGTCAACGTTGCTGTTCTATCTTAACGATTGTGAATTGTATGAGTAAGCAGTCTCTGTACTACAAACTCGTCGCCGCAGTACCTCAACGTTCATTGAATGTAGAGACCATGAACTTCTCTGAGTGAGAAATAAGTTGAGCCCTAGCTTATCGATGAAAAAAAAAAACGAATATCTGAGGGCGTGCTGAATGGAACGGTCTCGCAGTCGGACAGATAGTCTGTCAAAATCTGGAGAGATGACATCGTCGTACTGCATGCTTCATTCAGAGACAAGATTGACATGTACAACAAAGCCATCCCCGAGCCATCATGATGTCTCTCATACTAGGTCGATAATTTCCCAACTTACTGTATCATCTCTCCAGTCTCTTTTATTGATCTTTTCGCTGAAGTCAAACCAGTATATCCTCACTCGAAGTCAACTGTACTGAGCGAGAAAAGAAATGGCAACTCCAGTCGCCAAACCTTCTGCAAGAAGTCGTTCATCATCTTCCGCTTTAAGACCCTCTACACCACGCCCAGCCACTCCTCGGCCGTCGACTTCGGGGCAATTTACACCACGTCCGATCGCCCCAAGACCCTCCACTCCAGGACTATCCTTTCTATACACGTCCGATTTCCTCAACCCACGACCTCCACCTCGAATCAATGCCCCAAACGCTCCCACTTCATCATCTCCATCACGCGTCACTCGCACTCGCGAGGCCGAGACACCAGAATTGAAATCCAAAGCGTCACTTACGCTTTCATTGTCCGAACAAGAGCATTTCGGGCAGCCAAGTATCAATCTACCCGGTTTGACAATCCCAAGAGAGGCATTTGCTTCACTGGGAATTGGCCAGCGAACGTCGACTATGGTAGTGGAGGATATGAAAAACGACGGAGAGTTGGAAGAAATGAAGGTAATTGTAAAGAAGGGTGAAAATGGCGGTATCGAGGAGCGGGACGCGATACATGAGAACGGAAGGCAAGAGCAAAGAACTGAATTCGACAACGAGGAGACGTCGGAAGAGACTCGAGACGAGTATGAGCGGAGATATGGGAGGCTGAGAAGAGGTTGGGGATCCATTAAATGGAAATGTTGTTGTCATCGACGGTCTTGAAAACATGTTCTGGGAGTTCTGGTTTTGTGTAGAAATTTTCTCGTTAGCTCCAAGTGTATTGAATCCATTACCATCGTTATCCACCCCTAATATATTTCATGGGAAAGCGGCTGGTGATCCACAACACAACGAGTAGAACATTCTCAGGGACAACATGACTACGAAGCAAATCATATTCGAGTAAACGACAGGCAAGAACGGAAAATCTTCCATCTTCCTTCCGTTCAGTCCACCGTTCTTCTTCGCCTATCTTTAGAACCCAGGGAAGAAAAACGGCTGACCCACCTTCCCGAATCGTCAATACGGAGCGCATTCCGAACCAATGGCAATATAGGCACAGTCACCCGCTCCGATGGTAGTTCCTCGGTCAAACTCCGATTTGATATCGCGCATGCGTCCTCTTGCGATAATTTTTCTTCCTTCCCAGCCACGAGAATTGTTTCTTGCTTTCTTCTACCTGACATGTGAGTGAGTTATGGACTGTCTGTTGCCTTCTAAGTTATCTTACGAATAATCATGCAAATTGTTTCCTCTAGAATTCACAATCATGCCATTGTGAAATCATGGAAAAGAGAAACCACGAGTTCGGTCGGAGTTATCCCGCATCATGCCCATCTCAACGCTTCTAGATGCCTTCTTAGCATCTCACTGCATTGCATCTCTCACCGAGAAACAGTTGTACGGAAACCGCCACACGTTTGTTACTGTACATGCAGTAGGTTGTATCGCCCGCAGCCCTGACGTTCAGTCTAGACGTCGTACGGTGAAGTAGTCGTAATCGATACAGTTATCGTTGAAGTAAGCTTACATATGAATAGTACTAAGCGATAAGGTAACGACTATCAAATGTTGAAGAAAGTGGATGCAAGGGACTAGGCTTCCCGATAATTCTTTCAGCGTTGATCTGGACCTCGACAACGTCCCTCATTTTTCTCTTCCCCATATTAAACTTTCCTGCAAGTGCTCGGATATCTTGCCGATTTCGTTACGTGCGACATATGCCTCAGCTATCATTGTTGAGGCGAGTTCCATGAGCAAGGATCGGGCTATGGCCATAAGAATCCTGACCGCATGATGGTTTGGCGAGGTGCATGCGTGCATGCATGCGTCTATCGGCTGCAGGGAGAGGGATGAAAAGTCGATAGTCGGAATGGTCGGTCCTGATTGTACCAAGTTATGGCATTTTATGTGCCTGTAGATCTCACCATGCGAATGGCATTGGTTGTGATTTGTCGCTGAAGACTTGATGCTGGTGGTAACTTGTACCCTACAGTAAGCAAAGCAGTCGGTCGCCCTGGCTCGTCAAGCCATATGTGGACACGATGTTGGTTGTGTGGTGAGATATCCGGAGAATTAATTTTTCCATCAGACGGGATCCATCGGAGGGGATCGCGGTGGCTTGTTCATTACATATATATAGAGAGAAGGGCTTGATCTCTGTGTGATGTCCAGAAAGCTTTCTTGAACCATATATACCATCAATTCTGACAGCTACCTAATCGAGTCATCCAATCAGTCGCCTTACCACCAGTCAAAATGCTCACCTCAATCCTCACCACCGTCCTTGCCCTCAGCACCCTCGCCCTCTCCTCTCCCATTCCAGTTGCTCCTACTGCTGTTGTCGAACGCGATACAGCCGAGCTATACATCCTCTCCAACTGCTACAGCAACGTAACAAAGGCCTCCTACGCCGCCGCCTTCTGGTACTACCCAGACTTCCTCCCCGACTACCCAGAGCCTCAAGCCGTTGCCAACATCTCCTCTTCCAAAGCCGTCACATTCGAGGGCAAGAAAATCTCCATCTCGTCGCCGTTCGTCATAAAAGCAACTATCCCAAAGAATGCCACCACCGCCGAGTATCTGGCTATCGTAGCTCCAGCAACCACAAGTTCTTTCGCTGGTAACTCGGCAGTCATTAAGGGAAGTGGGGAGATCTTCTACCAGCCGGAACCAAATGTTAACTGTTACTACAACTATGGTGTTCGAGACGTAAGTGTATCTATTGACGCGGTGAAATACAAGATACTAATGAGCATCATTAGAACCAAACTGAAGACCCATGAGCTGGTAATGGTCACTGGGGGAGACATCTGCCGTCGGGCCCTTGGTTAGCTATGGAAGTTGTTAGAGCAGTGCGGTTGGCCTACCGAACACGACTAGATTCGATGATTTATGATGATATGACTGCATAACGGTGTAATGATTCACGACGGGTATAATGATATTGCATAGATAAAATAATGAAAAGTTTGTTTCCAAGACTCCTTCTGCCCGGTCATTGGTCTTGAAATGAAATTTTCAGAAACCATTCCCATCATGAATGCATTGAAAGCTTGAAGCTCGTTCGGCGTGCTGTATCCAGTTTCTTGAGATCGTCCATCTAGCAGTCAGCTTCTTCAACATGTTTTCCCCATCTTACCAAGTGGGTGTGTTTCATCATTTTCAACATCGAATTGCCCACAGAAAGCATCTGCGTCATAAATACCCAAAAACCTCACTTCATCAGCGCACTCTGCAAAGCTCCCACACTAACCCCCACAAACGCAACCATATACGCCGCAATAGCAAACGCATCCTGAACACTATGCTTATAGACCGCCCACAACACCCCCATCAACAAGCTCCCCAAACCCAGCACCGCGAACGCAACCCACCAAATAAACTTCCAGTCCCAGTCCTCGACAAACTCTAGCCCCCACCCAATACTTGTCGGCGTCCCGGGCTTGCACTCGAGTTTTTCCTTCAGCTTCTTCGGAAACCGGTCTAGACATACTGTTTCTTCGTCTGCGTGCTCGGGGTGCTGGAATAGGTGCATCATGTGGTTTTCTCCGATTGGGGGGGCGAGATCGGGAGGCGTGGGTAGGTATCGGTAGTCTACGTGGCTGGGGGGAGGGACATCGTCTTTTTGACGGACGTCGACGAGGGAGCTTCTGTACATTTCGAAACGGACAAATTTTATACTTGTGAGTGTACATAGGGAGATATAAGATATCCATCGACCTCGCATTTGTCTGTAGTTTTGGCCTAGTATTCTGAAAATTGTTTGATCGGATGTCACTGCAAGATTGTGCAGGTCGAGTTGGAGAAGGCGGGTGCTGTACCTTCCTTCGCCGTAGCATAACATCAAGAATAAACTTTCCACTGTCGCGCTGGAAGTATTTCCAGGATTTGAGCCGGTAGCATTAAGTTGACTCAATTGAGTGCTGGCTGGCTGGTGAGTTGGAAGACAGGGCCCATTGCCTTTTGCAGACTGTGAACCAAGAATGCCACGGAAGAAAGAGGAGACAAGTAGAAGAGGTGCCATGTGGCTATTTGTGGCTGACCCATTAGTTGATACCTTCTCTACATGTGATCCATCAGAGTCTGTGGGACGGATGGTGTTAGTATCCTGGCTTGAGAATATACCGTATAGATTATCGAAGAATGACATCCATCTTGACCGGTCGTTTTGTATCTGATGATGCAGAGATTCTCTCAACGCTTCCGCCACCCCTGGCTTTAGCTCAGTGAAATCATCATACAGTCGTTGTCCACATTTCTGTCAGACAATAAGTATGGCTCTGATTGAAATGGATGAAAACTTACGCATTGCCATTTGATTCTCACCTTTCCTTCAGCGACAGGTGCGACTCCCTTCCAAGGTATGTAAATTAGGATCCGGCCGAGTTGATGAGCAACAAAAGATCTTCCCATTTGCATAACTGCAATTGCGACATTCACTTTCTCTGATTGTCGTACCTCTGGTACTAAACCCGGCGGATTGTATGCTGAAGACATTGAGATAGAAGACGCTTCTGCTAACACGTCTTCGTTCTCAAAGCCAATGAACTCAAATAATACATCATCGTTCTAGAAGTGTCAGAAATTAAAGTAGAAGAGAGAAAAGTTAATCTAACCTCTTCAGATGCACAAATTTGTTCCGCGATATTTTGCTCACTTGGAATCTCAGGGAAGTTTTCCGCCTGCCTCCCCATCATCACATTTTCGTCCCAAAATAAATCTTTTGAGTCATCCAAAGAGCGTTTTATTCCAGTTTCTTCAGATCCTTTGTCAGGATTACTGGGGGTAGCTTGGTCTTGCTGTGGAGGACCGGGCTCTTGCTGACCTGTAGCTACCAAGGACGACATACTCTCTGGATAACGAACCAATGCAAAAAGTCGTTCCCGCAGAGTCAGGTGGGCTCTTGAGTCTCTAACAAGCTTTTCCAGACCCTGAAGACATGTGGAGATATATTTGGAAGCGTCAGAAGCGCTATCAGAGTTATTGACCAGCTCTACTTCTGACCTTCTATCTGGATAATGGATTCCCGATACTACTCTATCGCAAATCAAACTAGCCGTGGTACTTGCCCTAACCTCAAAACTTTGGGCCGCTTGACGTTCGTAGACAGTCTGGGCCTCCTTTCCTAGCTCCATTCCGAAAAGTCTCAGACAGCGGACCAATTTTAGACTGAAACGTCGCCAAGATATTGATTGTTTTCCGAAGGCATATTCGCAAAATTTCTCTACCACAAGGTCTTCTACCATCAGCTTCACAAGTCTTTCGGTAGCGAGGAGAGCGATCACTTCAAAGGACACCTCTTCAGAGATCGAGGAAGCGAAGTCCCACTAATTCTTGAATTGGTCGAGACTGGAGTTTTACCGACTGAGCCGACAGATTCCTCGTCAGAGCTGGAGTTTCCACTCATCTCTTCGACGAATGGGATATAGCGCCATATTCTTTTAGGACTATCCGAGTCCCAAACTTTGTCTTCGCTGCCCCCCAAAAAATTCGGTATTCGCTCTGTGATACCGCGAAGCTGCTCTGTAAATGAACCCAACCCTGGACATATTCTCTTAGACTTTGGCAGAGATGTCAGATCTCGGTCATATTTGTGTGCTGTATTAATATGTCTCTCAAGCTCTCCTTTATTGAGGAACCCGTTTGGGTGATGGTTACAATATGTGCAACAAAAAATTTCCTGCCATTTTCCTCGTTTATATCCACCGTCACCCATAAGCATAAACGCTCGCGCCACGTCCTTCAACCCGGGGAGCTGGTCTTCTCTAGCCGATGGCTGAGTCGGTACTTCATCCATATTAGATAGTGTTTTTTCCATCCGATTTCTAATAGTTGGACGTCTGTGTTCTAATTTGAGCTTCTGCATGGACTCGCCAGGAATTTCATCGTTTAATGGATCAAATGCCAACGTGAGTGACGGCGGCTTTACAACAACATTGCCACTACTATCATAATCTTTATGAATGTCGGTAGTGCTGTCCCTTCGGCGAACAGAGTCGCGGCTTCTGTCATGCACTTTACGAACGTCGGTGCTGTCCCCTGGCCCATAATTATCGTCGTAGTAGCCTAATTTCCGGGTTCGAGATCCGGGATTGGAGGCCCAGACTGTCACATGTGGCATATTGCGATCTCTCCTAACGACAGATGTCTCCAGTTGTGGTAGTTCGGAAGGCGTAGGATGTAACCTATCGAAGACAGGTTTCCGTCCTGCGCTCATAGAAGGCATCCGTTCATTGTCTGCCTTTGATCTGGGAACCGACTCAACTACTTGTGGTGTGTTTACTGATGAAGTAGCGGAGATACTAGTACCAGTCGAGTACCCGGAGTCGCTGTCTGATTTGGAGACTAATCTTCTGCGAAATTTGTATGCTGGAGATGGTTGCTCAGTATCTGGCTTCGACTGCTCGGACTTCGGATCGATTTCCTCGCCCACGTCCAACTTCGATCCATCTCTTCTAGCCAACTGCCGCATCTTTACACTCTCCATTTTTTTTCGAAGCTCTGGAGCACCGCTGGATCGCTTCTCGACGCTCGTTCGCGACAATGTCAATATATCGCAGCCGCAGAATTGCTGGTCGATTACATATATCCCCCCATCGCCATATTCTCCCGCTGTTATTGGTAGAGATCTCAAGGTTTCATTTATTTAAACCGTGAGAAACCATTTTGTGAAGTAAATAAAAAAGAGCAGAGTGGGCACCGGTGACAAACAGATGTGAGCATATTCCGCGGGGTTTTATTGCCTGAGCTAAGGCGTAAAGAGGCTGAGGAGAAGCTGACGGCTGCATGGAATTATCGAGACTACCCTACCCAGGTCACTACCCAAGGAATCAGGGACCAAATGAAAGCGCGAGACAGTTACACACCACTTGCGACTAAAACTTTGCACAGCCACGACGAGATGGTATGTGTCTTGCAGGTTGGCACGACTGTTCAGAAGAACGTCCAATATCTTGAACATATCTTGAAATCGCCAGGACCGATCCGCCTGCTTGATCATGATTCATTTCAACCAAGTTCGCGAAAGAACAAGGTCATAAGTGAACAGGGACGAGGGATCTAACTATGTATGAAGCTTATGTTACAAGTGCCTCCCTCATCTTCTGGGCGATTGCGTGCCGTTCGGTATTTGTATGAGCGCCTTCCAGTAAGTGTAACATGGATTTGCACAGCCGTGAATCTGCCAATTCATCACGAAGTAGAGAATACCGAGTAGAAGCATGGATTGAATGCCTTGCCAAGAGCGATGATTCCAACTTCCTTCGGCTCGTAAGTAGGTTGGGCCTCTCAACAGCTGGGCGTAGTACGCCACACAGTCCAGAAGAACATAGAACATAGCATTATTTTCTGTGGTCGGAAAGCGTCCCAACCCCAAGAAGTCAATAATAGGTTTTACCTATCGGTTAATTACCCACCGGCAGGCTTAGACAAAACAGGCCGATCTGAGGCTCTTACATAAAAATGACAATAGAACTGTATAATCTCCCAAATTTTTTGGATTATTTATCCGATGATAATATCCTTAATATATTCAATATTAGGACTTTATGTGTTTGATAATAGTAAAGAGCTTCAATATCATCCTAAGTCAGCCTGCTTTTTCTACTCCGAAGAGCACGCTTTCCGGCTACCCCACTGCTGCCTAGAAGCATTGACCAAGGCATGGATTACTGTATTGTACTTGTATTTATTTTCAACCCCACAATCATGAAGATCATCCAGAACGTTCAGCTGCAAGAATCTGTTCTCGATCATCCAGCCATTGTCCTCGTCCAATAACACCATGGCCTCATCTCAAATCACTTTGTCAGAGGCCCTCCCATCCGACTTCGAAACCTTTCCCACAATCAGCCACCTTGCGTTTTCTCCAACCCAAATAAACCAGCTCATGTTCCCTGCTGGTCTCGATGCATCAGATATATCAAGAAACGCATCAAAATACAAAGACCGGGCTACAAACGGCTGCTCCAAGTTCGTCAAGGCGGTCTCAGCTGATGGAGAAATCGTAGGCTTTTCTGAATGGCTTTATTGCACCGAAGAGAAGGGAATGACCAAAAAGCCGAATGACATACCGGACTGGGGGCCAAATGCTAATAGCGAGCTGTGTGATCTGTTTTTCGGTGGTTTGCATAAGGCTAGGATAGCGGCAATGGAGGGGAAGAGATGTCTTGGTAGGTCTATTTACTTGCAGGCTTTAAGTCAGATATCTGGAGCATATTGTTTTTTCTTCTTGAAGTCCTTGCCTACCATGACCTATCTGGAAATAATGTCAACTGATTCCAAATAGTCCTCCAAATTCTTGCAATTCATCCGTCCCATCAAGGAAAAGGAATAGGAACCCGACTTCTCCAGGAAGGACTTCGGCAGGCCGATGAGTTGGGCTTACCGGTATGGGTGGAAGCATCGGAAAAAGGTAGACCCTTATACAGGAAGTTTGGCTTTAATGATTTCAAGACGATAGAAATTGATCTTGCCGAGTGGGGTGGGGAAGGAATAGACAAGCATGTTTGTATGCTTAGGGAAGTTCATATTGAGAGTTAGATTCTGGAATCCATTTGTTTGGCTTCTCTACTCCCTTTGTATCTGTGATCAAGTAAATTCATAGTTCAGACTAAGACTTCAAGATGAATAGAATGGCCGCGATGAAGTTTATGGATGAATTTATCTTAGTAGGACATTTAGAGAACGCTCTGCTAGCTATGAGCCTGTGAAGTATCTCTCATCGGCCCCGTTTGCATCACGATGGCATCCCAGATTCCCAACGAATGCTATCACAGCACTCACTTGGCTATTACTTGGCTAGATGACCGAGGGTGTATAGGGGGCTAGGCGAAACTTGTCGACTACTATGAATTTACGGAAGACTTGCTAATCTATTCAGTAGCGACAATATTGACTAGTACTCATGAAGTGAAGAGAGAGATATAAATCAAGTACTTATGACACTCCCCTTCCAATCACTGAGCCTCTGGCAATCGAAGTCCACTCCCCGGAAGGAAAAGCCGTTCCTCTCCCTGGGTCTTCGGTCAACGAATTCAACGCCAAGAAACTGTACGGGCGGTCTGATATTATGAAGATCAATTACGTACGTTCTCTTCACCCTATTTACGCTCATCCATTTACGCATGTCATTTTCTTTCCTTCCTACTCACCTGTCTCCAATGACAGTTTAACTCAACCTGTAAGATTCTGAGCTGAAAATGCATTAATATTGATCTATCTGAAGAACTGAAAGACATGAAAACAGCTGGTTTATATCCTCATTACAGTAGCAAAAGCAGGGGCAAAAGGTCCGCAAAAAGGGGTCTAAATGAAAGCTAGCATTAGTCGTATCCTCCGTAATCTGCGTAAACTGCGAATAGCCTCAGATCTAGGAGTCTAGATCTCACACAACCCAATCATCACAAGTTGCAACTTGCTGACCAACGATAATTTCCCAGTATCTCCAAGCCGGATGCGTAGACTACACTGTCTCGGTCACCGTCAACGCCGGTCTCAACGGTCTTTGTGTTGAGTACTTCTATGGCAATGCTGTTTCTGTCAACATTGCCAATTGCTATGCCAGCAGTACGTTTTTACATCTCCTCTCTCCTCTCCCCCACACTCTTCTGCCTCCTCCTCTCCAACACGCGCCTCCAGAATATCCTTCTTTCATCTCCAAGATCGATGAGTTTATGAGCTAACAACTTAAACAGATTGCAAAGCAAGTTTCTCATCGGCTGCGAACTGTGGGGGTCAGCAATTGGGAACATCGTACTCGAATGGAAATAACTGCTTCACGAAGAATAGAAACCTTTATTTCGATAGCTTCAAAGCTAGTACTTACTAGGAATATGTCTGAATGAAAGTATTGGTGGTCAAGCTGAGGAGTTCAAGTGATGCAGATGCAGACCCAAAAGATTGCAGTGGGAGCGTGCTTCTGGTGATGAGAGCTTGTGTCACAGATCCCGGAAAAACGAGAGCCATTCACGCCTTCATCTTACCAATACAAGTAGCAGGGCATGTCGGCGTCGCTTCCGCTCGATAGGAACTTTAGGGGAAATCTCATATTTTAGGCAATCCAGCTGTTTTATCATCCGCTTTATGAAACCTAAATTTTGGTCATTGGTCTCCAGCAAGCCCGATATGCTGAAGCCAACGAAGTCGATCACCAAGAGTTGGCTCGCGTATACTATTGTTCTCGTAGAGCTCATCGTTACCTAGGTTTCGCCTCTCATGGTAAAAGGGGTAGGCAGTCATGCGAATGTGTCTTTATTTTAGAAAACATAAATCTCAATAAGAGCTCGTTCTCCATCAAGAAATGAAGGGGCTGTAACTCAGTGGTAGAGTGCCTCGTTTGCATGATCTCTTAAGAGAAAGGCGTCGATGAAGTCCAGGGTTCGACTCCCTGCCGCTCCATTTCTTTTTACTTTTCCATCTTCCACACCTGGTACATTATCTGCATGTTCTCTCGGAGATCTCGATGCTTACATGGTTTTTCTTATATTTTTGGCAGGGAATTACAGATTCTTTCTATGTGGGGTTGGTTACAAATGAGGGGCTATTTCCCAAATAACTCGCTGCCGCAGTGGGGTTTCCCTTCTAGGTAATTAGCTTGTTTTTAAGACAGCTGTTCGAAGTCAACACACTTCGCCTACCCCTTGGGATCATCCTTCCATGTACTCATAGTATTTAATAAGATTTCAAAAAGATGTATATGAAGCCATATTCGATGGGAGGCGTAACAGCAGAAACTCCTGTCGAGCCACGAGCTACGGAAAAGCACAATCCGCCGCCAACTTTCAGAGATTGACGCAGAGCGTGAACGCGGACGCAAGCTCATAAAACCGCCAGATATTCCTCTCACGGTCACAAAAAGGCCTCAACGACATCAATACACACTGATAGTTGCTTATCCCAGATCATGTTCCTTTGAAAGTAGCATGATCCATCGCAAGTCCCGCGGAATTGGCAGAGAGAAAAGGGATATAACTGTTTAGAAAACTGTCTTCTCAAACAATATCCAGAGCAGCACCCGGGCCCAGAACTTCATGCTGATGTATACAAACGAGGGGTGGGACAACGTACTCCATGAGCGCTCAACCAGCGTTTTAAAGGTATCGAGGCCGTCACTAAATGGAGCGCATGAGACTCGTGAATATATGAAGACCAGAGGCTTGCCCTTGGACGAGATGGTGATCTTATCCCCTTGGGTCTGGCATTAACATGCTCGCTCGTTTCGAGGTTGTAAGACTTGGTCTCGGAAGTGAGAGATGTGATTCTACATTCCGAGGAATGAAGATGTATATAGAATAGTGAAAAGTATGTCTACCTTGAAAAGCACTTCTCGGAAATCGTCTAACTTAGGATCATGGTCGGTAGTAGAGCCTCGTCCTTTCTCGTGATCCTTGACTTGCAGGTAGCACTGTCTCTTCCGCCACTTGGCGATTGGATATAAACGTCCACTGTGGATTGAAAGCTGATAACAGGCGTGCGAGAACTGATACTTTATGTTCCATAGTCACAGCACACGTCTGCTTCTCTCGTTTACCTTGGATTTTCTGAAAGGATCCCCAAATCTGACGAGCCGGAATACCATAATGAATGTACAACGGTAGGCCACAGGTGTCTAAGACCATGTACACACTGATACTCCTTCATAAAGAGGAAAAATATCATGATGGCTATAATTTTCGTTTGGTTTGAAGATTGGTAATTCCTATTTGAATAGGGATGGGTCTGCCGCTTTTTCCGAAGGACGCGTCGATGAATTTCTCGTGATTTCAAAGACTCACAACGAACTATCCAATGATTAATTCAGAGTTTTCGACGCGATTTAATCGGGATTGATATTACTCAAGCATTTCAGGTCCCAAAATCGATATGTTTTGCGAGCCCTCCAGAGACATGCTGAATTAACTGAGATCAACACTATTCTGAATTGCGCTAACCTTTCAGTACCGAGATTCTAGCGAGGGGAATCTCACCTCAACCAAACCGCAAAATATCGTTCCACAAACACCACCCATCTTAACCATAATGATAATCCGGCAGAGCTTCACACTTCTCGTGTGCCTCTGCACACTCGCACTCTTCGGATTCGCCAGTGCCTCATATGGCGACCGATTACCCGAGTTCAAAAGATGCGTTGAGGTACCAATTTCCCTTCCATGAGCTCATTCGCATTATTTACTTAACAGCTTGCTAATCAAACCACACGCAGGTGTGTCAACAAGAAAACTGCGGCAGCGGGAACGATGCAACTGCAATTCGTACTGCTCCCTCCCTCTTCTCTCCACCCCAAGCATAACTAACCCTCTCTCCCAGCTCTCCTCCATCGCCTCCTCCTCTGGACCTGCCCCTCCGAATGCGACTACACCTGCCAACACATAATCACCGACGCCCGCGTCTCCCAGCAGGAATCGATCGTGCAATTCCACGGCAAATGGCCCTTCTACCGCTTCCTCGGCATGCAAGAGCCCTTCTCCGTCTTCTTCTCCCTCCTCAACTTCCTCGCGCACCAAAACGGTCTTTCGAAAATAACCTCTCAAATCCCTCCTTCCTATTCCCTCCGCAAATACTACGTCCTGCTCGCATACGCCGGCATGGCGAGCTGGGTCTTCAGTATGATCTTCCATACACGAGATACGCACCTTACGGAACAATTGGATTATTTTGCTGCTGGAGGAAGCGTGCTTTACGGGTTATATTACACCGTGATCCGGATTTTCCGTCTCGATAAAGGCGGCAAGAAAACGAAATCCGTACTAAGGCTTTGGACTGTCCTCTGCATCGCTATGTACACCTCCCATGTAGCGTATCTCAAATGGTGGGACTGGGACTACACGTACAACATGGCTGCGAATGTAGTAGTGGGAGTCATCCAGAACATGATGTGGAGTTGGTTTAGTTTCCAGAAATACAGGAAGTCGAAGCGGACGTGGGCGGCGTGGCCGGGACTGGCGGTGGCGTGGATTATTATGGCGATGAGTTTGGAACTTTTGGATTTTCCACCGTGGTGGGGGTGTTTGGATGCGCATAGTTTGTGGCATTTGGGAACGGTGGCGCCGACGATGATTTGGTATAAGTAGGTTGATCTTTTTCTGCTGTGTGGGGGAGATGATGCTAATGAGAGGTAGTTTCTTGCTGAAAGATGCACAGGATGATATTGCGGGACAGAGGTTAAAGGCATAGAGAGACTGGGTGGTACCGGAAGAGCTGGAAAGCTGAAAATAGGCCTAAAATTAATGATGTTGTTAATTTCACTTCTCTACTTCCTTTCAGGTGCTGTCTTTCGTGATATACTTCCTGATTATTCTTGTGTTTGGTAATAATGGTTGTGGTCGGGATATTTGGACGGAAGACCCCTCCTTCGGCTTCATTCGACCATTACGACAACCAATCGTGTTACCTATCAATTTCTGCCTTACCACCAACAGCTTTCGCATTGGGTTTGGGGCAATTATGTTTCAAGGGAGTCTGGTGCTGAATGAAGGCTAACTAAGCGGCCAAGAAAGTTCTCAGACAAACTACGAGGAAGTTGAATGAGCATTTGTGAACGACAAACTACCGGGAAGTTCGTTGAGCATTTGTGAACCAACACCACAAACCTGAACCAACAATTAAGGAACCGAGATGAAGTCTAGGAGGAGCCTCGCTTGATCTCAAATCAAAGTGGGTGGTTTCGTGTCATACTAATTCTTGTGATGGGAATGGGCATTCTCAGGAAAAGTCAATACCATACATTAAAATCATTACCTATCACCCCTACGTAGAAATACGCAATAAATGATGAAAGCCACCACCTCTACCCATGGCCATCTACAGGACTCATCTACCCTTAGGATGCCTCAGCAGTTTGACCCTTCCCTGTAATCCATCCTTGATAATCATTCTCGCAGCTCCTATCCAACGACGCTTTGTATTCTAGCATACCTCCAACCCTAAACCAAAAGTTAGTGCAATTCCTACCCACTCCAAGTCAGGAAGAAGAATAACCTACCAATTCAAAGGTTCCACCTTCCTTCCGGGAATATTCGCTCCCTGATACCAACTCTTCGCCAACGGAAACAACGTCTCATCCCACTTCTCCTTCAGCCGTCTCGACCAATCCTCCTCCGCCTCGCTCGTCGCCTCAAAATACTCTACCCCTTGCTCTCCTAGCCCCTTCAACGTCCGCTCAATCCACTCCGCCTGGAACTGAGTGCAGCTCGGCCCATTAGTGAATGCCGTCGGCGCATGCGGTCCGTAGAGGAAAAACATATTCGGGAACCCATGCATAGCTATACCTATACTAGTTTTCGTGCCGTCTTTCCATTTATCAGCAATGGTCTTTCCATCGGTACCCCGGATGTTGAGTTGGGCGAGGGAGCCGGTGACGGAATCGAATCCCGTGGCAAGGATGAGCGTGTCGAATTCGACGGTCTTGTCTTTGGTACGAATGCCGGTTTCGGTGACTTCGAGGATGGGAGTTGCATTTACGTCGATGATGTCGACGTGCGGGAGGGAAAAGACTTCGTAGATGTTTTGCTCGAGGGAGGGTCGCTTTGTTCCCCATGGGTGAGGAGGGATTTCGGGGGCGAGGAGCGCGGCTTTTTTGGAGTCGGGAACTCGTTTGAGGACGGATTGACGCCAGAAATTGTAGGCTTCGTCGTTGGCTTTTTGGTTCAAGAGCATGTCTTTGTAGTTGCCGAGCCAGTATCGGAAACCACCTTGTTCGATCAAGAGGTTGTGGAAGAACTTTTCGCGCTCTTCGGGTGTGTCGTCAAAGGTGTTCTTTTCGCTGAACTGGTAGGTAAAGCCGGAGAAGGTCGTTCGCGTTGCGGCGAAGGCTTTCTCATATTCGCCGTTCTTCTTTTTCTCGGCTTCTTCGGCTTCATTGAGGGGTTTTTGGTTCATGGGCAGACAGTAGTTGGGTGTACGTTGGAAGACGGTGAGATGGTCGACAATAGGTCCAATGGTTTGGATGACTTGAATTCCACTTGCACCAGTACCAATCTGTGCTACCCTCTTGTTCTTCAAGTTAACGCCATGCTGCGGCCACACTGCAGTATGGTAAATATCACCCTTGAAGTTACTGAGTCCGTTGACTGGAGGTGTATATCGACGGGATGCAAATCCAATGCAGGGAATGAACCAACGGCAGTAGATTTCTGAACCGTCCGAGCATTCAACGAGCCATTGGTTCCGACTTTTGTCAAAAACAGCTCCATCTACATGCTTGTCGAATTCCATATCCTTTTTGACGTCCCATTTCTTTTCTATATGTTCGAAATATCGACGGAGTTCTTTGCCTCCAGGGTATCGCTCCTTAAAAGTGAAATCTTCCCATAGCTCCTTGTCGAACAATTGGTAGATAGGTGTATCAGAGTCTACTCGAGCGCCAGGCTGGGAAGGCCAAGTCAGTAATCGTGAGGGAAAACAGATCGATGAAGCATACGTAACAGTTCCAATACCAAATGCCACCGCTCTTCGAACCCTTTTCATACACTTTGCATTTCAATCCCAGCTTCCGAAGTCTTGCTAGGGATTAGCATGTGAGATATTGGTGCCAGCATAGGACTCACTTATTCAGCATAGTAAAAGAGCCAAACCCGGCTCCCACCAGCAATGCATCAACCTCCTCTATCTGTACAGAACCCATAATGAGATATTTCTATGAGCTTGATTGTGCGATAAAGATGAAGAAAGTGAAAGGTAAAAGTGTTGCAAGAATATCAACTTATACTGATGTTGCAGCACAGAGTATGACAGTTGGGTGACACCGAGAACTTATGTTACTGGAAAGAGCCAGCTGACATGCATGAGTAACCTCGCACGTCCTTCGCAGATCAACTTGCATGAAGATCGATCCAGATCATGAGGTCAAAGGATGTCAGAATCATACCAAGTTCGGATCCCCTCCTCTCCACCCGCATACCCTCCTCTCCACCCGCATACCAAGTATATAATTCCAGCGGACGGATGGGGAACCAAGCCGAATAAGGTGAGCAGACGTAGACTAAATCGTCTTGCTATGAATTTTTAGCAGTTTCATGCCCTCAGTTAGTCGTTGAAAGTTGTGTGGCTTTAAATTATACATGGATACAACGGCTGTGGAGGTGCGGAGGTGGAGGAGGGGAAGGTTTGAAAATGTGGAGCATTTTGGTGCGGGGTAACACCGGGTCAGGGTTGCTACTCATGGAAATAAAAGCAGGCGCATCTTCGATACTTTGATCCTCCGACCTCAGTCCTCGAGTCAACGAATGAAAGGTCTTCATCTTGAACCTTCCAGGTCCGTAGCTTGCTTGATTGGTAGATGGTTGTTGGCCGAAGGAGGCCGTTAATTCCGCACTCCTATCAGACTTGTTGATGGCCCCATGATAATGCGGAGTTTCATATATATAAGATATTGCGGGGAAGGTTTGCCGAATTATAGCATGGACTCTTGTGCTTATGAGCATCATGGTGCGACTTCAGTCGGAAATGGGCGGAGCCAACGCGGGATAGCTGACTTTGCTGACACATCTTGCTTCGATCCCTTCGTCACATGGCGTATTCTTTTCTCTCTTCGTCCAGATGGCCCATGAGGGCTAGATTGAGTCGGCGGAAAGGAAGACAACTAGATCGTTCCAGATCTTTGAGCAGCAGCAAACGAGTCAAGATGCATGCACACTAATTTGCAAACTACCTCGTGAATAGTGCTACCTTGGTTTGTCCAGAGACTTAAAGACATAAGAGGGACACTGCATGAATGAAGTTACGAGAAATTTTGATATCTCTTTCAATGGTCAACTGAAGATGAGTTCTTGAAAAGCAACCATGCATCGTCACTGTATTGTGCCAAGAAGAGAGAATAGTACTACTCTTAAATGGACTTTAATGTGCGTAGCAGTTTACCATTTCATGTTGAAGAACCCCAATAACGCTGAGATCAGTACAGATGCCTGTCGTCGCAGCGTGCGGGGAAACCGATGCGGCTCCCGATTCTTCATTCTGCGAGAGCAGATGTACGAAATACCTCTTTTCTTAGAAGATTCGTTATCAAGAATTCGCATCGTCTAGATGAGAACCGTAGAGAGTTAGCATGAGAAAGCGCTGACGCCTATGGCTCGTTATGTGATTGCCTGATGTATGCATAGTTCAAGAGACGTTCGCGCATTAGCGAAGAGCACACAGAGATACGCCCTTTTGTCGTTATATCATGCACCTCCCATCAGAGTATTGTGCCGTCCGCTGATCAAATCACCCCTCGGGTGTATCGATTGTGGCCTACGCTGTCTGCGAAGCGATGCTCGCCCTGACTGTTAGAGCCCAGGAACCGTGGCCCATCTCCAAGCAAATTCCTCGTCGATGTACACAATATCCTGCACCATAGAACGCAGATGTATGCGTCAGCTTTCTGGAGATAGGCATCAATCGTGACGCGCCCTTTGGCCCTCTTTCCCGTCAATATATGATCCGGGCCGCAGAAGTACTTGCCTTTCTGCCTGCTTCGACCTTGCATAACACACTGCCGAGAGGGGTGAGTGGCCAGTAAGACCGCATGTTTCGCGAGACCGCAGTGTCACCGTGAACCAGAAGATATCGTCGGACGGTCCCCCTAAGAGTTGTAAGTTGATGAAGGCGACAACCACATGGTTAGCCCATTTAGACTGCTTTGTGACTGACTGCCGCACCAACACGTACACGCCAACAATATATGATCCTGAAGCAATACGTACTGTTGTGCGTCATCTGATACAGCTGATGCAGAAAATCAATATTTCACGTTGAAGCCTGGAAAGAGGCAGAAGAATTGTTTATCGCTTTCGCAAAGTAGGGCCGGGGTGGTCCGCAAAAGCCGCTTCCTCGCTCCCCGTAGCCCGTTCCCCTTATAGACTCCGACACCTGTGCGACATCGACAACTCACGAATGAAAAGCCAACGATAGGAAATCGAGGCTGAGCCGCAGCATCAAAAACAAATCAAGCCATGAGGATATACTTAATCCTTGCCTGCGGATCCCAATTGGGCTGACCGGGCAATCACGTGTACAATTGCCAAGCAAACCCAACCGCAGGCTTGCAAATATATACAACCACATCGCGCCCTTGATTCTCTTTTTTTCCTTTCCTCACCACACCATACTGGGTCGACCACCAACCACCAAGAATCTCATTACTGTCGTAGCTACATTTTGAGATTTCTTCCGAGACCCAAGTCAATCCTTCATTTTGTGTGTCACTTCTTCCTCTCACTTCCCTCCCTCTCTCCCTCCCTCCCTCACACTCATTTCGTCACTCGTTCAATTGTACCCCTCCATATCCTTAGGACGAAACCCCTCCCGATTTCCCAACACAACCGCCACAATGTTCAAGCGTTCATACCGATCAAATGATCGCGTTGAGAAGAACATCAAGGTGAAGAAATCGCACAAGGATACCTCGAAGTTGTCGAAATTGCAGAAGTCGTTTGATCAAGGCTCTCCCGTTGCGAGGTAAGGCTGTGGCTGGCGCCTAAATCTGGAATCAATTGGGATGACATACTGACTCTCATCTGCGACAGTTCCCTGACCTCACCAATTGTTACATTCACAGTTGGAAAAGAGGGACGACTTTTTGCGGCGCACGAAGATGTTCTGACATTATCGCCGTACTTTGCGACGGTATTGAAAGGCCAACTTTTGGATGCGCAGAGTAAGAGGATCTCTCTACCTGACGAAGAACCCGAAATCTTCTCCTGTGTTCTCGAATACCTTTACGTATGTCTGCTATTCCGCACATCTGAATCGCTTCCCATACTAATTCCCTCCATAGAAGGGCGACTACTACCCCCGTTTGATTCACAACAAACGTAGAAGCACTTGGGAACTCGAGGATGCAGCCGAACAATCCCCCAACCCAGAAAACCCTGGTGGTCGCGGATCCGTAGAGGCGACAAGTTACATATCTAGCGTGGAATCGTATCTATTGAAGGATACCGTCATATACTGCGCTGCGGAGAAGTACGGTCTCGAGGAACTCAAACGACTTTCTCTCCGGAAGCAAGGTCTACAGAGTGGAATCGACGTCGCTACAATTCTACGCAGTGCTCGGTATGCCTATGACAACACGCCCGATACAGACTCTCGATTACGCGCTCATTATCTTGCTTTGATTATTAGATGTCGCAAGACATTTAAGAGGAGCGGAACCATGCAGACAGAAATGGAGAGTGGTGGTAAACTTTTCTTTGACCTTTTTGTGGCTCTATGCAACCATGTGGATGACATTGTGGATTATGGGTTAGCCCCTATTTTCCTTGTTATGAATTACTGACACTACTTTTCTGCTATGCTGTCGTTCAATCATGATGCTAACTACAGCAACAGAAATTCCAAGTCCCCAAAGACTATCTAAAAGGTTGCTCGATCTCCCACAACTAGGTACCGTATTTTCAGCACGGCGTTACTTTTTTGATTTGCTTTGAAGGATGAAATTTTCGCCATCTCCAACTCCCCTATCAAAATTGGAACCCAAGAAACCATTTTCGGAGATTTTGCGATGCTTGCACACCGATCTTAACTCCGCTTCGATGCTTTCATTAGTATTGAAGTTGGCACTGCACCTAATTTTGATGATACACATGAGATTTCAGATTTCTATCCTCCACTCTTGTCATACCCTTGCTTTTTCTCCTTTTTTTCTGCTCCTTGTCATTCTTACTAGCGGAAGGGAAATCCTTGCTTTTTCTTGTCTTGTATTGTATTTGTTGCTGTACTATTTTCTTCGAAGGAAACCCTCATTCCCCAGATGGTCTACTCACTTCTCATTTGTTTGAGAGTTTGGTTACTTTATTTGGTGTTTGGTCGGGCGGAATCTTCTAGGGTTATGGGATGGACAACAGGCACACACACAGGGGAGGATACCACTGGTTGGACGACCTTACCTCATCGTACCACTACTTCTTTTTTTTCGAAACTCCATTTCTGTTGGGATGCATGGGGATGCTGTAGCTTTTAGTTCTTTTGTGACGGGTTTTTCATGATCTTGATGATTGTGGACGTTGCAAAGTGTGGTGATTTAGGCGGATTTCAGATCCCTAGTGGATTCGTTCTTCACCTTTTTACCTAGGTCTAGGCCCTCGTTGAGGCGAAATATTGAGAGATTCGGCCACCTCAGTTATGGTTTCTAGATGCTTCGTGTGATTTGACGTGATGTGACGAATGGATTGCCTTCTTGTATACAGTGGAGGGTATATTGCTAGACCCAGCAGTCGTGAGCAGCTGTGTTGTCTTTTTAACATTGAGATTCTCTTCATTTGATCTCGCGGGCTGAGACTCCTCTCAATTATCTTGAGTATGTCGGTATCCTGCTCCAGCATCTTTGAGAAGACACCGAGGACCAAGAATAGAAGACTTACAATTAGTTATTCCCAAGTGGCGTTCTTTTGTACCGTTAGGACTGAGGCTAGTAGTTGAGCTGTCTTCACAAATACGTTTTCAAAGATAAAATTCGATTCCTTGACTCTTGACTGTGTAGTAAGCTTGGGGAAATTAATACATCTATAGAAACGATAAGCCAGCTTCCCATTCCTTATAAATACAAAACTCCCCCCTCTCGACCAACCAACACCTAGCCTAACCCCCCAAGCCTACCACCACCAACCACCACCATGACGACCTCAACTCTCCTCGCAACCGCAACAGCAATCACAATTATCTGTCCCAGACCTAGCGGGTATATCGATCCAGAGATCCGAAAGAAACAATGTCTCCAAGCTACCCTTTTCGAATTATTCTTATTTGGAATAATGGGGTTGTGTTTTGTTATGGCGGCTGTGGTGGTGGGTGTCATAGTCGCGGAGAAGAGATATAGGGCTTTGCTGAAGAAGATGCGGGATACGCCGGAGAGAGATTGGAAAGGGTTTTTGGCGGGAGTGTGAGAGGATAGGAGGGGGTGGTGAGAGGGTGTAGGAGGGGGAAGGGGGAGGGGAATGGGGAGTTGGCGAGGATTAGAGAGGACTGGGGAAGAAGGGAGGGAGATGATTGGGAAGATTGGATTATGTAAATGGTTAATCGTGAAAGTAGAACAAGATGGGGATGAAGTAGGCTCTCCGGGTTAGATATAAGAGGTCGATGATATTGCCAGAATAAGATTGGGATGATGAAGATAACATAATATGTTAGAGTGTTTAGAATATTTGTCTGATGATTCTAACTGGACGCAATATGTCGTTCTAAATCGGCACGGTTTTTCTATACCGAAGAGGCAGGAGCGTTAATCATCACATGCACGCAAAGGACGGGGTAGGGCTTAGGGCAGTACGGGTAGCTAAGGAGGAGCCAGGCTCAGGGCAGGAGCTAGGCTAGCACTAAGTACCGGGTATTTAAGCTTCTTTTCTTCTCTGATTGTACTTATCTTCTTCCTAGATTTGTACAATTCCATGTTTTCCTACTACTGAACCTCCGTGCCTAAACCTCCTACACAAAACTCCATTTCGGGACGGGTCTCGATTCCTTCCTATAATTATGTTCCCCTATCTTCTCTGGATCTTGTCTCTAGCCGAATCTTCACAGCCACAGCACTGGATTTGTTCGAATCTGCAAAGATGATGCCGATCAGAATAAAGAAATTATTGGAGCTCTTCAATACTACACTCGGTGCGCTATCTTTGGGATGGGCAACGGCCTATACCTATACTACAAAAAACTATCTGGATCCCGGATTTGTTGTCGGTCTGACGGCATCCTTACTATCGATGTCTATCTCGTTCTGTGCTACTTCCCTCTGGGATGGTCAACAGTCTACGCTCACCATACCCAAAACCTTCAGGATCCTGGATTCCTTATAGGACTTATTGCATCTATCCTATCGATACTGATCAGTATCACTGCTACCATTCTCAACGTAGAGGTACGTGTCGCGTTGGTCACCATTTGGCCACGATGCACTCAAAAAGGGTGCAGTGGCAACATATAGGTGATCAAGGCTGATTCTTATTAAGAAGGGCATAAGGCCCTTCTTTATAATCCTCCATGTACAAGATCATCCGATGTTTATATTGCTGTGCCTCCCTTATGCGGTCCGACAGTACGAGAATCAGTTTTTTTTGGTAGTCGCAGCTTTTGCTGCTATGGCTCTACAGATGGCTGTATTGGGGATGAACTCGAGTAGTGTGCCAGATGGCGATTGGCGTTCGCTGGTTATTGCCGCTGGTGTTGTCGATGGGTGCGTTCTTGCGAATGATATAGCCTGGGTCGTATATTTCGTGTGGTATGGGTGGAGTGTATGGATGGATGGAGGATCTGTGGCAGCCGATGACGAGACTATCGAGATAGTATCACTATCAACGGGAGAACCAAGCGGACCTCTTGTTACGAAACAAGTATACAACGAGCTTAAGAAAAGCATGGACGAGGCGGAGCGTGAGCATGGAGAGGGGTTCGCGGCTCTGAACAGAGAGAGGCGATTAAAAGAAAGGATCATTCGTGCTCTTGGGGCTCTAGGACGGATTAACGAGTATCATGGTGACGAGATGTGCGGACCTTGTTGGGGCAGGGGACCTATTGAAGAGTAGGGGGGAGAAAGAACGAGACGGTTTGGGACAATACAGTATAGTAGATTACTGTTGTCAAACGAATTTCCTACGGAACCTGAGAGATTGTCATGGTTCATTGTCCAATTATCGTTTGGAAATTGTCGCCAGCGTATTGTTTCTGCTCCGGTGGAAACTTTCGTGGGGAAGGGATTCTGTTTTCAAACAAATATTCTAGAGAACCTAGAATATTATAATCTTTCTTTCATTATCTAGTCGTCTTTTCGACATTGTCCGCGGCCTGTTATTTCAGCACCGGAGTGACTGTTGGGAGAATACACAAGAAGATGACGAGGTTGAGGAGAGACAAATTGGAAGGTTAAAGGATGGAAGTTATATAGAGCTTACGTGGCGGTTGTTAGACGCAAGGAATTGGGGTTTGCTTCGAGGATATATTATGGAGGATAGCATTGTGACCTTGAGGAAGTGTACTTGATCTTGATCGCGTGGTCGCTCTATGTTTCCAGGGGAGTAGTTGAGGAACCAGGGGAGTAGTTGAGGAAGGCGCTTCACTCTGCTTTAGAGAGTTATATTTAATAAAATCATTGGGCTTTATATACACTCGTTTTTGTGAGAGGGACTTTGGTGGGGGGACGTTTGGTGGGGGACGATTCCTCTACTGTAAATATTGACACTTAACCTTAGCCGGACGCCAAAACAAACAGATCCCCGATCCTAATCGAGGAATATCCTCAAGTTCAAGCTCTCGTTGATATTTTCAGCGATCCCTCAAGTTGTCTTGTTAACGGATTCACGCAGGCTCGATACACGCCATCGCTCCCACAGTGGGGGGTTTTTTTTTTTTCAAGCTTCCCGAATCTTAGGTGGCCAGAACCAACGGTTGGTCAGATTGCAACATTTATACTCGCTTTCGGTTTCTTCCTCACGATGGCTTTTTAGATACCTTCCGTTTTCTCTTCCTCTCCAACCCAATGAGGGCATTTTGCCTAATTATGTTTTCAACATTTTAAATCAGGTTTACGTGGTTGTTTATTCTGCCAGTCTCAATCACTATGCATCCAGCAACATACGCAGTCATTGCCGGACTGCTGATTGGCGCGTATATTGTCACGCGGCGCAAATCAACTTCGTCCTTACCACTGCCACCCGGCCCCAAGCCATTGCCGATAATTGGAAATCTTCACCAAGCTCCTAAATCCTATGGCTGGAGAACGTATCGCGAATGGAGCAAGCAGTACGGGCCCATTGTTCACGTCAATATGCTTGGGCAGCCCATTATCATACTGTCTACAGATCAAGTGGCCCATGACATCTTGGCGAAGCGTGGGACTATATGTTCAGACCGACCTCGTCTTTTTGTAAGATATTACGCTCTACTTTGCCGATTCACCTCGTATGTACAAACATGAACTAATCCAGGTGGGAAACTGTAGTTGGCGACAGAGCTGGCCTTGAAAGGACTTAACATCCTCATGATGAATTATACTGAGAAATTCAGACAGCATCAAAGGCTACAAGTCTCAGTGTTGAATGCGACTCCCGCAGCCGCGTATCTTCCCTTGCAGACTCTGGAATCACAGCAATTGATGCGCGATCTACTAGCAAATGCAGGCGGCGCTGGTGCTGACGTGCAAGGACCTTTTCAGCGCACAGTCGCTAGCATCATCCACACCTTGCTGTTTGGCTTCCGTATCAAAGACTACAACAACCCGGTCCTTCGAGCCGTTGTCAAACTCAACGATGAGTTCTCGGAGTTTATCCAGGTTGGCGCGCATATTGTTGACCAATTCCCCATCCTTAATAATCTGCCCGGCTTTTTGGCCCCTTGGAAGGCAAAGGCTGAGAATCACTACACGACCAAATACGATCTGCGCGACAAGAACTTTCGGCGGGCCCTGGAATCAGATGCCTGGAATATATCCAAGCACCTCAAGAAGACTGTCGAAAAAGATGGCCTTTCCATGCCGTTGCACGAGTTGGCATTCGAGCTTGGCACTCTGATCGACGCTGCGCTGGACGGAACTACAGATAGCTTGATCTGGTTTGTAGTGGCCTGCATCACGCAGGACCAGGGCTTCGTCGCCAAGGCACGCGAGGAGCTGGATGCTGTTGTCGGACGCGACCGACTTCCAGTCCCCAATGACAAATCCAAGTTGCCGTACGTCACAGCTATCGTCGAGGAGATATTTCGATGGCGGCCCGTCGGTCCAGAAGGCGTCCCCCACTTAAACAAGGAGGAGTTTACTTACAATGGATATAGCATCCCCAAGGGATCTATCCTTCTGCCTAATGCGTGGACAATTTCCCGGGAAGAGGCTTTATTCGGTGCAGACCCCGACGATTTCATTCCGGATCGCTGGCTCGAGAAGGACGGCAAGACGCTCAAAGGTCTTCCCTCTCCGGCCTTTGGCTACGGAAGGCGGACATGCCCTGGAAGGTATTTTGCCCGCAATGTTATCTGGATAGTCGTCGCCCAGCTGCTGTGGTCATTCGATATCAAGGCTGGCTTGTCTGATGAGACAGGCGAGCCTATTCCGGTTGATCCCCTTGCATGTACCTACGGTCTGGTCATGCGAGCTCTGCCGTTCAAGGCTGTCTTTAGCCCTCGTGGCTCTTGGGTGCTGGACGTTATTGCTAGAAATGGTGATACGTATGGCGAGGATCATGTAGCTATGCTCAACGAAATTGGGGCACGCTTCGCTAAGATGTAGCTAGTTGTCTCCTCTTTTATTCCTCCCTCATCCATACACTTATGTAAAGCCACCTACAGAGGCGTAAACTACTAGCTATGGGATGATGGGGCGCTGTAGACATGGAAAATTCTCGTTGTGGTTAATGATGTCAATAAATTTCTGGGCTAAGGGCGCCAATGTTCTACTCCGAACTCTGTCTTACATGATAAGGTGATGTTTTATTCATCCCCGGAATAGTATCTTCTTAGTGCGGAGAAAGCGTATTGAGGATAGGATTTGAGAGTAGTCATCGGTTGGCTGCCCCGCATTTGCCCTCTCCGCCCCTCACACCTTGTATCACATTCATTCGGCCACCTCAATTATGATCTCTGTGTACTTGACGTAAAGGTCCACCCACCTTTCAGACATCGACATCCTCCCTCGGACTTCTGCATCCTCGCAGTGCTCCACGAGCTCACACACGATGATCCTCTTCTTTGTGAAGTCCTCTGTTTCTTTCAATATCAAGTCGATCCGAATAGAGGGAAGCCTTGATCATCGGCAGATTGGTCTGCCTCCAATGTCTCCGTAAACGACATCTTCTAGCACTTCATGAAACTTATTCGTATTATTCCAGAGGTGTCCTATCCCAGCAGCGTGGTAATACGGCAGTGCTGCCTATGCTCTCGATGACGTAGATTCGACAGCATATCGGCTCTCAAATAAGGCTATTGTGCGATCGGATAGTCATCGTACCTGCCTTAATGATAGTACTTTATCACGATGAAAGCAGAGTCTTGCAAGAAATACAAGGCTCAATCAAGACAGTGACACCATAACAGCTCCATCGAATGAACTTGTCCCTCATCTGCTCTATGATAATGTTTCAATCACAGGCTAATAGCCGACTTCTATTTTCTTTCTTTATTTACGCAGCCTCAGCATACGTGACAATTGTCACTCTCAATGTGTTGTGCCACTTTTGGTTTTTCAGTGTGTTAAGAGCATTCATGACATGCACTGCTGCGAACCGCTGCCTCAAGAAGATTGGAAAGTCCTCATTCATACCCTTTTTTTCCCTTCCAGCATCATATTTTTCATCAACAGACTCAGCCTTGGCTTCGCAGCCTTTTAAGAGACATGCAGGTTCGTAGAACGCATTGCGAACGATCTTACAGGCACTGCGTTTGCACTCTCTCTGCTAGGGGCCAATGCAATGCTAGCAACGTGCAGTGCCACACCGGAACATGGTCCGAACATGGCTAGTGCAAGAACTCAGAGAGCAAAATGTCAAGGCAAATCAGCGCCTGCCCCAAATTTCAGACGACTTTGTGTGTGGATGCTGTGCCACGATACCACATGCTATTTGATTGGCCGAAGAGAATATACAGCCACATCAGGAAATTCTTCAGGGATTGAAATCCATGCAAAAAGGCGGCTATGTATGCATGAAGGCATATGATCATATTCTAGACTTAAGTTTATAAGGTCTTTTGGTGCTAGTTCATCTTCTTCGATATACATTTTTCATATTAAGACTCTCCTGTTGAGAAACAAAGACTTTGCATCATAGATTCCGTCATGCCAGATACAACTACTTCTCCACTCGATGAAAAAGACTTTGTTGAAACAATAAAGTTTAAAGCTTATACCCGGGATAGTATCAGTTCATACTTTGACGGGCTTGAAATCTATGGCCCGGAGGCAAACGCGTCGAGGAGACACGATCTAGTCGCTCAGTGGTATGACTGGTGTGATCTCAATTACCCCGGAACGAAGCCGGGCGACTGGACGAAAATGGCGAACGCAGCTAAGGAAGATGTTGACATTAGACTGCTGGTTCGGGCGCACGCGATTCCTGGTTATGCGATTTTACTTTTTCTTGAAGCTTGCTATGCCGTAGACAGAGCTCTTTGCGGGACGGACACGGAAGCTCTCGCGAAGGTGCAAGCGTGGCATATGCCCCAAGAAATGAGGGCCTACAAGTACATTTTATCGAAGGACATGAAATTTTGGTGGATTTCGGAGCTAACGCAACTGGAGAAAGAAATAAGAGATCCATTTTCGAGTCGGATATCTGTTTCCCTCAGAATAGAGGAACTACAGAGATTTATCTCAAGGCAAGACGTAATTCAGCTCGGAGACGTTACCTGGGCGAGCATTTGGAACACGAGCTCGGATGACGAGGTTCTAGAACCACCGGTCGGTTTAGAAGATGCTATTGATGAGAGAGTAGGGATATTGAAAACCTCTGTGGAAATTCTAAGCAAAGCTCTACAAAAAAGCAAACAGGGGGAAGATGTGCCATCGAATACAGCTCTTCCCACCAACCACAAGTCTTCAGAACCAAGCGGCAAGTTTCTGGAGAGGAACCATAATATTTGGTAATACTAGTACTAATGATATCCTTAGGTATCAGACGACGAATACCACATGCAGCTTCCTCATCAGACAATGGGCATGAATTGAGGACTGCTCAGTTATCCCCTTCCGAAACTTCTGATGAAGAGAGAAGTACGTTCTAGAGCCATGACCTTAAGTATTGCTGCTAACAGTTTAGTTTCACCAGGGTTAGAGGTTCCATCGTCGGTCGTGATTGGACCCTCTCTAAAAGCGAAGCTCCCCGTACCTGATCTTCAACACCTGCAATCGCTCTTTGTACTTTGCTTGAATCGGTTTGGAACATTCAATTTAAGACACAAAGTCAGCGGGCTCCTGGCATGGTTTCGACATGGAGAAACAGCATGCGTCATAGCACTTTGCTCCGTGGTCGTAAGTGTATTCTTCCTGAGCTGGTCGGCCATGCTCGCCAATTCGCAATCTGGAAAGTCGAGCGAACGTAGCTCTACTCCCGATCCCAACCTTATTGGAAACATATCTCAGTCTATATTATCCCTTCTGTCGAGTTATCTCGTTGCTGCCATAACGACTCACCCTGGATCTCTCGGCCTCCATTACAAGTCTTGGTTTTGGCTCGGGCTATGCGCAAGTGTCTTGTGTAGTGTGTTAGGCTTGAGCTTTTATACTACAAGTCCCCTAGCTTCAACAATACTTCTTTGGGCTGCAGCGTTTGCACAAATCGTTGTTCCGCTCTTGCTCATTATCAAGACTGGGGCAGCAGATAGAAGGAACAGAGATGATGTTGAACGTCATGGAGATTGATAGTAGGAGTTTGCAGATTCTCGGTTCACGTTTGTCTATCTAAAGTGTATACCTGGCACCAATTATCTCTGTTAATGTTGAACAGCTATAACTTCGCCGGACGGGGTACTAGTCCAGACCATGGGACTAGCAGCTGGTGCAGGAACTACAGCTTCTGGCCGTTCACATTTGAAAAGCAAGGGTCTAGATAATGAAGTCCCAACAATGAATACAGGAACAACGCCAACGGCGGCCCCAACCCCTCCCTCGTCGATCACATCGACTCTTCCCCCAGACAAATCACCGCCTGCCACCACTTCTTGCAAAAATGCTTTGACCGTAGTGAAAATAAATTGAAACACGGATCTGCTGCAAGAAGAGTATCTTGACTCTGAAATAGCAAGTCATCCACTCGTCTCGCTACTCGCAATATAAACCCTTAGCCCTAAATTATAACTTGCGATTCCCAAATCCTTTCAGCAAACATTCTTAAATAATTCTAATTTCCATCTTCACTTCAACCTGCTATCTGTGAATCTTACTTACGCCCTCCTATCTATTGGTCCACTGCCAGAGATCGAAGCATTCGGATGTAATGCTAGCCAATCAAAGTTTCAACGCCGCCAACTTGCATCAATCCTTTGGATAGTAGTAAGCACCTCCATCTTCAAGTACTTCTATGTTCATAAGGTTATTCTTTTCCCTAAGCTCAACTCTACTCGCGTGCTATCTGCAAATTAGTATATTTCTTCCAAGAGAAAACCTCTTCCTCATCAACACCCACCCACCCCCTCCCCCAACCATGCTCCCCCTCCTCTCCCTCCTCCTCCTGCCCTTCATCCTCCCAACCCTCAGCACCATCCCCATTACCAACCCCTCCCTACCGATGACCTCCGCCAGTTCTCCAAACCCCCCTCCCAATGCCCCGGCATAATCGGCGGACCTCAAATCCCCTCCTCTATCTCCCACCATAACGACGACCCCTCCTCCCCCAACCTGCTCACCAGCCCACACATCTTCGCCCCCATCTCCTGCACCGACCCCTCCTGCCGGGGCCTCTCCCAATCCATCCCCCCCTTCCGCTGCCGGTACCCCCCCGGCATCATCTATAACCACGAACTCTTCGGCTGCAGCTGCTGTCCACGCATCATCCCATGCTCGGATCCGAGGTGTGAAGGGAATCCGAGCAGGGAGGTATGTGAGAGTGAGATGTTGAAGGATTGTATTTGTGTTGATGCGGATCGACTACAGGAAGGGGATAGAGAGAGGGAGATTGAGGAGGTGTGGGTGGACGATGTGATGAGGATACTCGATTCAAATCCCGATTTGGTGGGGGTAGATATTCCTCCGATGCCTTTACTCAACAATGACAATAATTGTCCCCACACCCCTCCCATAACCTGCCTCAATCCTCAATGCCGCGGTCAAGATGACTGGGAAATTTCCTCCCGGTGCAACCAACCCAGCGGATTCCTCGTCATCGAAGGAGTGGAAACACCTTTGAACGGATGTCCCTGCTGTCCGGAGTATATTTCCTGTACGGATTCGCAGTGTGAAGGAGATGCGAATCGTGCGTGCACAGAGGAGAAGCTCAGAGGGTGTTTTTGCGAGTGGCCGGGGAGAGGGCAGGAGTTTCTGTATTTTGGGGGGGAGGAGGTGATGGTGGATAACTTTTTTGACTTGTGGTTGGAGGAGCAGGACAGGGTGAGGTCGGGGAGGGAGATGGGGACAAGGACGGAGACTGTGGCGAGTGCGACGAGGGGGAGTAGTGCGCCGGTTGTTACGGGGAATGGGACGGGGAGGGGGGTGCTTTTAGATGGGTGGGAAGCTTTGAGGTTAAGGGAGAATAGTAGTATGATGACGATGGCGGCGCATTATGGTAAGGAGGTTTAGGGGGTCTAGTCACGATGTTGATGTAAAGTGTCAACCAGTTGCATTCAACTCCACTCCAGTCATCAAATCAAGAAATTCAATTCCACACTATCCATTAGTTCTGTACTATCCAGATTCCCTAGCATCCACATTCCACTCCAGTGCAGTCAATCTTCGCTCAAAGCCCACTTGAAGCTCCCTCAAAACTCCCTCAAAGCTCACTCGAAGCCTACTGTAGTATGTATCAATAACCCCCTATCCATCCATTTTTCCCACGCACACCCTAATTTATCCATAGCATCCCATTCCCATCCCAGTCCCTGACTTATCCCAAGCTGTTTCATTATTCCGTATATTATAGTCCAGCCATCCCAATCCACCCAATCCCAACCCATCCCATCCAACTCCCCCTAACCCAAACTAGCCAAACCAAACCAAACCAGACCAAATCAATTAATACAACATAAATATACAACAAATACAAGAAACGAAAAAAGAACCCTATCTATCTATCTATCAAACCACCCCTCCTGCATAAACCGCCCCTCGACCACAACGATCACCACCACAGAAAAAGAGTCATCCTCACAACTCCCCCTCATCTCCCAAATCCCACTTCCTCGCCGTCAACTTCCTAACTCTCTTCACTGGACTTCCGTTCGCACTTGCGTTTCTGCTACCCACTCTGCTTCCGTTCGCACTTCCTTTCCTATTCGCACTTCCGCTTTCATTGACGCTTCCTCGAACCTTATCTACCATCAACTGCTGTTGCTGTTGTTCATCCCTGACGTTTAATCGCTTCATGCTTTCGCCTAGATCGAATTCCTCGTTATCGTTATCGTAACCATCATTTCCGTAGCCATTCACATTTCCGAAGTAATCCTCCGCTTCATCGTCACCCCTACTGGCTAGTTGTGAAGAAACCTCCCTTTCTCTCAGCACTCCTCTCTCCTTCAGCACCCTCTCACTCTTCTTCTTCACCGGACTGCCCTCATTCCAAACCTCCCTCCTCAACCCCTCCACCTCCCTCTTCAACCTCCTATTCTCCTCCTTCAACCCCTCCC
The DNA here is from genome assembly GCA_002946385.1 of Rutstroemia sp. NJR-2017a WRK4. Taxonomy (NCBI): domain Eukaryota; kingdom Fungi; phylum Ascomycota; class Leotiomycetes; order Helotiales; family Rutstroemiaceae; genus Rutstroemia; species Rutstroemia sp. NJR-2017a WRK4. The sequence goes on from NJPR01000086.1 coordinate 183,961, forward strand.
CATCCCTACCCTCATTTTCCTTATCTTCTCCCTCCCCCGCAAACCCATCTACACCTTCATCCCCACCGCCCAGACCCCTCAACACAACCTCCACCTTCCTATCCCTCCACGCCCCCTCCCTCTCCCCCGCCTCCTCCACCACCACCCTCCACCTCCTCTCCTGCTCCTCCAACCTCCTCTCCATCTCCTCCGCACACTCCTCTCTAGTCTCCATCTCCAGCTCCAACATCTTATCCTCCAGCGCAAGCGCATGCTGTTCCCAGTCCATTCTGCATCTCGTTTCGCGGGACAGCGCTGCACGTAAACCATCGATTTCTTCGGACATGCGCGCGATTTCTAAGGCTGCGATTTCCATGGTTTCGCGCTCGGTATCAGTGGGAGAAGTAGGGCTGCGTGGATAGCGGGGATGGTATGGTGAGGTGGGGGAGTAGGGGTTTGTGTGTGATTGCGAGTTGGAATGTGAGTGAGAAGAAGAATGCGATTGCTGCGACGAAGCAAGAATAGTAGCAGTAATAGACGGAACGCGGGGAACTGTGATTTCTCTCGCCAAAGCAGAGTACCGAAGGATTTGAGACGTAGCGTTGAAATCACCCCACGGATCAGCCGTTACGATCATGATTGCCTTCTGCGGATTGCGAGGAAGAGGATGCTGCTGATTTGCTGAGGGAAAGGAATTCGAGAAAAGAAGTTCTGTGAGTTTGCATTGGCGGAAGGGGACGAGATTAGGCTTTTATTTTTGGTATGTATGTTAGTTTTGTGGTCCGTTGTACTGCATATTCGTATATATATGCAAAACGAAAACGAATACGCACAAAGGAGAAAGCAGACGTACCTTAGTGTTACTTCCCAAATCCGACTGCACCTGCAAGCACTGTCCCAAATACATCAAACTCTCATTAATTTTCCCGGCCTCCGTCAACGTCGTACCATGCGTCTTCGCATCTCTGGCTCTCTCGCTCCCAGCTAGATCCACAATCGTAAGCGCGCTTCCTCCCCACGGACCTGGATTCCTGGACTTTCTCCTCTTCTTCACTTCCACGCAGAAGAAGCCGTGTGAGCGGGAGGATACGCTATTCGTGCCTGTACCTGCAACACGGCGCTCTTGGAGTCCTGTTTCGAGTACCATCAGCGCATCTTTCATACTCGCACAAATAACTTTCCGCAATCCCGCGACGACTTTACGGTCGGGTGACTGCTCTGTAGGTTTGAATAGCAGCGGTCGTCGTCTCGCATCGCGCGTCGATTTGTTCATCGCGGCTGGGGTTAGCAGATCGAAAATCCTATCATTATAAACCTCGTACATGGAAATCAAAATGGCATATTCGGCGTTCGGATCCGCATCGACGGTAAGATCAGAGATATCTGGCAACGAAGGAAGAGCCGAAGGACGGCGCGGCATGGTCCGTCGCGGAGTTTGATGGTAATCGCCCTTTTGAGGAGTTTTAGCACTTATGTATTTTCTCGCAGCGGTGGCCGTAGCCTGCATAAAAGAGGGGATAAAGGAAGTCATCGATACTGTCGATTCCTCTCCAGGTGGGACGAGTTGAGTTGACCTTGTCGGACTTCCACTTCCACTGGCACTGGCACTGGCAACATCTTCGTCCTCATGAATCACGATCCTGATACTTTGAGGACTTCCCTGGACCTGGAATGGTGGCAAAGCCGGGTAGAGTTTTTGATGAAAGGGAGTAGAGTTGGGTGGCATTCGTACAACCAATGGAGTCGGGGCTCTTGAAGAGCTTCCTCGTGATAATGCTGGCTCGAAAGATGATGCATCTAGGAACATCTGCGCCGACAAAACCTGGGCTTCGGAAGGATCTGCTGCCGCGATCGAGGCATGCAATGGCGAGTTCGTGGGCACATCTACGATATTCTCCTCGATCGAACGAAACAACAAATCAAGCGCGAGTTGCGTAAGACCGCGTTGATTTTTTGACCCGAGAATTGTATGACTCTGTCCAATCGTCAGTATTTTGTTCCACACACAACTACAACTTTCCATCCAATCCAATTAAAAAAATAAAGCCAACCTTTCCCGAACCCGTAACCCCCAGAGTCGCCAACAGCCCATCTCTTCCCTCTCCCCCATCTGCCCCCAGCACTCCTTCCACCAGAGGCACCACACCCGACCCATGAAAGACATCCAGCTGGGAGCTCTCCTCCTCGAACACCCTCGTAAAAGCGAATTTCTCCACCGCCCGGCGACGATTATCATTCGGCGGATTCAGCGTAATGTGGGTCGGCAGCGCATTTCCATTTCCATTTCCATCTGCACCTGCACCTGCACCATCATCCTCCCTCTCCTCAACAGCCAGAAAGCGGTCAGTAGGCAGAGTGGGGTACAGCGGATTTCCCACCGGCGGCGGACGCAAACGCAAGAAAACCTGAAAGAGGGCCGATTTCGAAGTTGCAGGTGGAGCATCCATCGTTACATGAAGGAATTTTTAAGAACCACGCAACGACAAGTAACGAAGGTTTTTTTTGTTTCGTATGAATTAAGTTCCCTTTCCTTGCTGGGTTTGTGTTGGATGATATGTATGATCTGCGGACAAAGATGGGAATTTAAATTTCGCGCGAAAGGTTATTGATCTGTGAATTTCCCGGGGAGTTGTCACGGTAACGAGGGATTATATTTTTAGGACAAACGCGAGAACGCGTGAAATCATCCGAACTTCATATAAAATTACGGAAGTATGAGTCCTCTCCACAGGAGTCCACATTCACTGAGTTCATTTCACCAGAACATCAATTTCACCAAATTCAACTCGAGGCACTGCACAAAAGCCGCTTAAACAGTTCAAATCTTATCTTTCTAATAATCCCCATCTCCCCAAAATCTCTTCTTCCTATCCCATCCCAATAACTAACTCAGTAATCTCGAATCTAATATACAACACCCACCACCGAAGTGAACAAAGGGAAAAATTTTCGAAACGCGATGTTTCCTCTATTGTCATATGTATAAACCTCCCATATGTAATGCTTCCTCATAATCATCATGATAAAACAAAACAGAAGACAAGACGAGATGAACGCGAAAAAGAAAATGAGAAGAAAAGATGAAAGGAAAAAAGTATAAAAAGTCGACGACGACGATGGCGACGACGATAAAGTTCCAAAAAAAAGACAAAAAATGTTCCAAATTTCTTTTCCCTTTTGTCCTGCTTGCCTAATCCCGTACTCCCCGTACTCCATGCACCCCAATCTAAACGCCTATCCCTTTTTTGTATTCACTCCAGTAAAATATCAGTCAGGTCCAAAGGGAATCTCGCAAAGACCAAAAAATAACACCGAATTATGTATGCACCACACACTTTATATCTGCACTCCTTCCAAAATTAGTTACTCCTCTGATAGTCTAGTCTTCTTCTTCGAGGAGAAAAACGTCCCCTTCCTGTTCACCGGTGTCTCCCCATTTGCGATTGCTCGCTCATCCGCATATCCTTTACGACGCTCCGCTCTCCGCTGCTCAATAGTTTCTTGACTAAGATGACCAAATCCATTACGCCTTTTGAAGCACGCATCCATCAATGAACTGGCATCGATCAACCTCCTCGGGATCGTTTGCACCACCTGGAAAATCTCCATCGGATCGCTAACAGCCTTGATCTCCTGTTCTCCGACCTTGAAAATGGCCAGTGCAATACGGAACAATGTTTTCGAGCCTTCGAAAAAGAACGAATCCCAGACTCTCAACGTAGTTTCAATCGGCAGGGTACCAATGAAACACGACATGAACCAGGCAGTGGTACACAGTGTGATAGGTGGAAGTCGCATTGAAATCCTCCCATCACCTGCAGTACCATCAAGTTCACCGCCAATCTTGGCCCAGATTGCCGGCATGGATTCCTTGATGCTGGTCATTAAAACTCCTAGATCCACATTTGCACCTTCTAGGTTGACTTCGTGGGTCCCTGGGAGATAGACTCTAGTAATGATGTTTAACATCCAGAACGATTTCTCTTCATCCATGAAAAGAAGCAGTAGCCCAGCCAGGAAATTTAACGATTGACAATAACCTATCCTGGGGTTGTAAATAGAAAACGCTTGTAAAACTCGACGTAAAGACTGTAGCATTGGCGTTTCAGGCTCGCTAATGCTTCGTGCGCTATTTCTCACCTCACTTGCCGGAGGTGGGTCTGGTTTGAATTTAATGTTGTCCGGGAACGTACGATTGAGATCCCGCTCAATGATTTCGTCGTCCGTTTGACTGACGCCGCCATCCGCAGCCTGCTTCACCAAGGCATCGTAAACACCGTAATGTTTCGAGACCATCGCTGGACCACCTGCATACCAGAACCAAGCTTCTCCTCGCCAGTCAGGTGGGATACCTTTGCGTACGAATCGTTTGACCTTGGCAGTCTTTGGTGGGAATCGAATAGGCTTATCGGTGATTAGATTGTTATCCCTCATCAACGCCACCCACTTCCTTCGCCTCCGCTCAACATATTCACTGTAAGGTCCGTACCAGGCTTCATATTCTTCTAACGAGACATATTGCGTCTTCTTTCGAAATCCATATCTATCTCTTGAAGAATCTGGTTGTGCAGGAGTCGGCGGCGGCCAATTTGTAGGTTGTGGTTCAAAGTAATCGTCTTGAGTAACTTGTGCTTCGAATTCCTTAACATCTGGAAGGTCTCCAGGAGTCAGACACGGCGTAGGAGCGGGACTTGGTACATCAAGAGTTTGCGCATGAAACATCTCTGTAGATTCTCGAATGGTAAATCTCGATGGGTCAATCACATCCGGTGGCGCCAAAGACTCACCCATGGCTTCTTCTTCCTTTTCCTTTGGATGGGGTATATCCGAATCTGGTGTTACAGGCCGGAGCTTTTCATCGTAGTCCTCGTCGTTGTATATCCTCCGCGGCTTTATCTCCCCACCGGCCTCCAAAAGCTTCTCGTCCAGATCGTTGTCCTCCATTCCCGAATCCATAAACCCTCCTTCATACATCCCAATTGCATCATCGACTGTCATGCCCTCGTCCTTCCCTAGAAAAGAAGTCCTCGAACTGCTCTTTGTCAAAACACTACTCCTTTCCGTGCCACTTGTTCCAAAATAGCTCGAATTTGTAGTCAAAGCAGATCTAAAGCTAGCTCGTACTTCTTCGTCGTCAAAGCCGGTAGGACGCATCGGAGGATCTCTTCGATAAATTGAGGAATTGTTACTATCGGGTCTGCCGCTCAGTGCTGTTCTTGGCCTAAATGCGGGATTGTTTAAATTGCGCTGTCTTGCATGGGTCAAATCGGATGTATGGTAATCGGGAATGGACGCAGAAGGGCGTAACGGGTGAGGATGAGGATGATGGTGCTGTTGCCCTGATTGTGAAGATGATGTTGAAAGTCCGCGATCTCTTGTGCTGTAACTACCCCCATCATTGACTGGGCTCTCGTCAATCTGCGGCTCAGTTGGATATGTTAACCCGTGAATCAATGGGCTGGGGGACTCGTTCCGTCGTCGCAGACTTGCTCCACGCGGTCGAGAGAAATTGTCCACTGCAATCTCTGGTGTTCGTCGCCCGGTAGAGGAGTGCGATCGCACGTTGTTAAATTGTCGAAGTCGTGAAGCATCTGAGAGTTTTCGGCGAACGTTCTGTTGTGGTGGCGGAGCAGTGAAGGATCGGTAGGGTTCGTTGGGAGTGGTATGATGTGAGGTTGAAGGTCGTGGTGAAGGATGATTTTGGCGATTTTGAGAGGGCGAAAGATTCTCCCGAGAAGATGGGGTGGGTGACCGAGAGGGCGTCGGGGAACGAGGAGATCGAGGAGGATATGGAAAGGGACTTCTTCTACCGCTAGCATTACCATTACCGTGAATATCGAATTCTGCGACTTTCGGGGATGTTAAGGGTCGTGTTGGGTGTAGGTTGAGTTTCATAGTTCGCTGTTGGCGAGCCTGCATATTGGGACTCCTATTATCCAGGTAGTTGGGACCATAATTTGGGGACGACGTTTCAACGCCATTGTAACCATTTGCCATGTTCATCATAATCGATAACTCTGACATCTACAGTCTGGCAGATATTCCATCTACACTTTCCAGCTTCCCAACCTCGAATATACAGCAATCCACCTCTCCAGGTCCGCGACCCGAATTGTGATTGGCGAAACCTTGCACTTATTGTCCGTCAACATTAAAGCATTCGGGCAAGCTCTCTCGTTCCGTTCGAAGGGGGGAATTCGATCTCGGTTCTCTTCGAGGTCGTACGGTGGGTTGTAGTACGAGGAGTGTATCGTATCGTATCGTCGGGGGCATGCGGCGTGTTCGAGTATGGGGGGATTCTCTGTCTCTCTTCGTTTTGTCCAAGGGCGGGAAATATGTCCAGTATCTCCAGGAAGTATCAGTGTACCGACCGATGTACCGATGCACCAAACCCACGTATTATCGTATCGCAATGTCCTATGATTCCAAGGTCGACCTGTTCATTTGACTTCTGGTGATTCTAATGTTTCAAATTCCGGGGATTTGAAGTTTAAATGAAATAGGGAAATGGTAACGAAGTGGTAAAGGAAGGTGAGGTACTCCAGGAGAGTCAGGGTAAAGGAAGGAATGAAAAGTATAAACCGGGGGGGAAGTGAATGTGAATGGTGGATATGTATTCCGTAGATGGGTGCAGTATTGGCACAGTGGTATGCGAAAATGAAAAAATGGATAGGGAAAATGTGCAGAGCTAGATGGGGGCCTTCGTTCTAAGACGTCGCAAATCAAGCAGCAGCAGCACAGCAGAAGTAGCAGCAGCACTGGATCCTATGAGTAGTGTAATACGTGCGAGTACCCGGTAAAGAATGAGCTTGGTACTGGTGGGCGCACTGGGCTGGGCAAGTAGCTAGGACGGTAGTTTTGCAGTTGCTTGGACGGAATTGAGTTTTGAGGCTGTGACGAGGGACGAATGATGAACGATGAATGGATGAATTGAATGCGCCGTCGGTTGGGTAGCTGCTCGTGCTGCTCTGGTCAATGGACGGAGGGATGGTCTATGCTCCTCTCCCAATTGCTGGACTAAGCTTAAAGAGAATATAAAATGGACAAATGAATGTGAAGGTAGTGACAGGATGGAAGGTCGGACGAGAGGACAGAGACGAGAAGAAAGAGTCTCGAGTCGAAGGAAAGTCTTCGTTCCGTGGGTTTCGTAAATGAAATCGGTTTCGTGGTTATGGGTCAAAGCATTAAGCACTGAGCAGCATGGAGCATTGGTGAGATGGGATAGATTACATATGGATAACATAAGTTAAGTTAACCTACACTTCATTGCGGTAGGGAGGCTCGGAAGACAGAAGAGAGCAGAGCAGGGCAGAGCAGGGTTAAGCACAACTATACATCCTTCAAAATTTCTATATACCGCCAGTACCTGGGAATAAAGTAGCTATTATGTTATATGCCAGCGAAGAGCTACTTTGCGCCAAAGTCCCAGCTATTATGAACACCATCATATCAAAATACCATCATCAGAATAATTCCATGCCATGATTCGCTGGCTGCAAATCTCTTCCAACTTCTTTAGCATGTTCTTGTACAGTAGCTCTGTACAACCAAACGAAGTTATACCCCCGAACCCTTCCTCTTTCTGCTCTCCGCATAACTACGTCGAATCAGCAATGGAACATAAAATTCATGATCGAAGTCCAATCAAATCTTAATCCCTTTCGCATCATCCATCCCTGTCTGCAGTGTCCGGCTAGGGAGCACAATGCCAAGCAATAATTACGAATGTCTGAGAGTTCTTTCCTTCCTTCACACATCGCCGCATCACAGCAACAGAGACAGAGCACAAGACCAGTTTTTGGCTGGCTGGGGAAAGTTCACTCACCTGCCGAGGATTCGCTTTGGTTATGAATAAAGTGATTGTTTGCTTACCTGCTTGCACGCTCCACTATGATGAAAGAGAAGAGAGAGGAGCAAACAAGTACTTACTCTAATCAGAGAGATTACCTCCGTGCCTCCCTCGTCTCCCCTGTACTACTATAAAAACAATCCTCTCGCCCGTCCACCTGTCATTTAATCTATCTCATACAAAGCCGATTATACCGTCCGTCCGTACCGACCGAGATCAGATCTTGTTTTCGTTCCCACCTCATCGCATCATATTTCCATGCTTGGAAACATAACTTTTATGTATGGAGTAACTTAGAGTTATTTATATGGATCTCAAGGTAGTTAATCCTAACCTAGTTAGTAATCATCTCATCTTACCTAACGTTAGACTTTGAAACATCCTCCCCTTCCTTCCTTTCCTCATCCGCGGTTGGCTACCGACGTACTCGACTTTACTCAGCTGGTTTGTTTGTACATGCCGAGTCTGTCATACCGTCCGTTCACCAGTCTGTCCGTTTGTAGCTGACCAGAAAGCTTTTTCATCTCCTCCTTCAACTGCCAACCAAAGTATCTTTTAGACGCCATGACCCCCCACACATACATGAACCTACCTGCATAAGGCTACCGTAACAGCATGCACCTCCTCTCCTTTTACGCGCCGCCTTGACGCTGCATACATCACACACATACGATTCCCCATCCCACCTCATCCCATCTCTACAGTCAATTCTCTCCCAAGCACAACTACCGCCCCCAATTATACTAAACCTAAGCTCACGCATTGGCTTGCTTGCTTGCCTGCTTGTGTATACTGTCTCTTCATTAGCGCACTAGAAAACTTTCCCTTCCCATCCTTCAACTGCACTGTTCAAGCTAACCAAGTATATTCATAGGCGCCATGACCGAGCAGTATGTATTGTCTAATTTCTTGCTTACAGCCAGCTAGTTTGGTGGGAGAAATCACCCGCTCTTACAAATACTGCTCGCGGATCTGATAGACACAATCAAGCACCAATTCAATCTCGTCCTTGCTCTTCGAATGCAACCGGCTACAAGGACTAGGATATGACCAAATCATACATTATCGCTGTACCTTAGAACTGCGTCCGGCTGGTATCTTGCATAATTACAACTGGTACATACCATCAACTGGCACAAACACATGTTACGTCCATGCTATTAGGTTACCTCCCTGTCTTTCAGGTCACGTGGAAGCGTACAAGGTCGAGCTCAATTCTAGTCAGCTGATTCTAATTGATCAGGTTATAGGTTCGTCGTCGAAGAATTGGTGAGTAACTGATAACACTGCAAACAATGAATTGGTAACTATATCGAGCCCGTGTCATGTGATCCTGTCAGGGGTTCTACTATGACTAGCCAGTCATTGAGCCTAAGGTCCCATAGTCACTTGTTGTGCAGCAGCATCATTCCTACGCCTGGCATCCTCACACAGCTTCTGGGTAACACACCCATAACTTGCCATTGTATTCCAGTATACCTTGTTCCCCGCCAACCTTCGGGCCCTGCATCACATGCGGTGCTCTCCGTGCTCCACCGCCATCACACAATCTCAGACTCTTGTGTTCACAGTGTTCATGTTTTTAGAAACTGGAATCGTTGTATCACCTGGAATAGATCCTTGTTCGCAGGTGAGCCATAATTCGTGTTTGCCGTTACTGCCTCCATCAAACATGAATGATAGTTCATGATTTGGCCTTTCAGCTCAAGCATCTAGTCCTGATGTCGTGAAAGCAATCTCACGTCGATATACCAGATCATCGTCGTTTCTAAAGAATGCGACCAACTCGGCAACGAGAACTCTACAAATCGCAACCAGTGTCAATATAGCTTCTCCTTTTCCCCCCTTAAACCAATTAGCAGGATATCGATGACCTCTGGCAAAAGATAAAGTATAGTAAGAGAGATATTTGGAGGCAGAAGGAATATGCGCAATAACAATCCCAAATCACAGTACTCGCTTAGATGTGAAAGCATAAATAGAGAAAGGGATATACTGACTGTCGAGTCTCCCCAATTACTACCTGCACTTTCCTGAGTTGCATCAACAGCTGCGTCCATCAAATACTCTCCAATCGATCTCAACGTTTCCACCATCTTGTTGTAGAACTCAATGTCACTGTCATCTGCTTCCCAGCACTCAATCCCCCAAGATGTCCGTGTACTACGCCTTCAAAAAAGTCTATGTTCATCTGGCGTACATCTCCAGACTCAACTTCGCCATATTCTCCAGTTTTGAAAGACTTTTGAGCACCACCATCGGTTCCTGCTGCGAAAGACCAGTAAACCTCGTTTCTTGGCCCGAATATACTATCGTTTTGTTTTCGGTGACACATGAAATGGTCGACTTTAAGAAAATATAGGGGTCCAGGATCTATTGGAATTACCACTTCCTGATGGTCGGAATTGGAGTATCTGAACAGTCTGGATCCGGCTCCGGGCCAGTGATCACCGTGATACCATTACCTGCTTCCGCGAGAACTCGAGCATAATCAGCATTGTCGAGACGGTCGCCTTAAAGTGCTGAAATATCCAGAATCTTGTTCTCGGGCCTGGCAAGAATTTCCTGAAGATTGGCTCGCGCGTCGGTAATCATATCTCCTTCGGTGTATGGTATCTTTTCATGCATCTGGAGACAAGTTCCTTTGAGATGGTTGTTGTTCGCGAGAAACTGTGGCTGGGATTTCATCTCGGTGTACATTCTGCCGTATTGAGCGATCTCCTCGTCGGTGGAGTAGATCTTCAACATGAGGATGAAACGCTGCTCAACGGGTGAGAGGCCAAGGCCGGCTGTATACCGAGCAGCGGCATGAAGAACCGCAAGAAACATCGGATGGGAGGGGGGCTTGATCGATCTGATCCCTTCGTTGGTGCTCAGAACGACGCAGAACCGGAGAGGCGCGCCTTCAAAGCACTTAGACGTTCTTTGTGGGTCGTTAACTTCCCCATGATGAATGCTTGATGACTAGTCGAATGTTCAAGTGTAAGATGTAATCGATAGCAAAATGATTCTGTAGCAATATGATTCCGGGCTTGTTGTGGAATGTGCGAGTCGATTTGAATCTTCGAAGTTCTAGTGGCTATTTATATGGTATTTAACATTTCCAATTTCACATGTCAATGTTCACTCAGGTTGTACGACATTTAACTATGTTGAGTATGATACAGTCTATGCTGTCCTACTTAGACACAAGACTAAATTATTCACCAATAACGTAGACGAGCCGAAGACAAAATCTTTCTATATATACATGCTGCTGCATTGCTGGCTTCAAACCTAGATCATTTCCAAGGGTGCTGGATATGCAGAACGACCAAAAAACCAATTTTCAATAATGCATAGAGTCGAGACACAAGAATACCGATCTTGTGAGGCGATTGTGAACACGAATCTCTGTACCTTTGGCCACTTCGACGTCCCATGACTGACAATATCACGGTTCCCTGTGTGCAACAGTATTTTAACCCTTGCGTGGCCCAATATTCTGCTTACACGAGCCGTTACACTTCGAACTTCTTTGGTCATCCAAACTATTATTCCCCAATACCCCGCTCTACTTACCACTACATTCTTACCTACTCTCCTCTGCTCGCCCAGTACCAACCAGGCACCATACATTGACCCACAAATCCCTTCATTCAGCATTTACCACTGACGCCAACAAACCATCATCGACCACCACTGCCGCTAATTATAAAGGTATGAATCTACTTCCAAAGTTACACTTGGGCTCATCGTACATCAGTCTCTCAGTAAGGGAGGTACTAGAGATTCACTCCCATAAAGAGGCATCATCAAACTCACCAAAGTCCTCCCCTTTCTTCAACCCCGCAACTGCAACAGCTACCACAAGCGTTGAAGGTACGACATATCGGCATACACAACATGGCCCTAGTCGGGGAAAAACGCACATGCGCCAGCTGCCTCCCCCCCCCTAACCCCTACGCATAACAAAAGAATCCTCTCTAAACGGCGAGATCTACACTGCCACGATTAAATAGCACAATTTACTCGCACATACTGAACCTCGTTTACCCACTCCCTGAAACTAAACGCAGCTGAATACGCACGCTAGATAATACAATCGTAAACGAGGCTACTACTACCAACGTCTACTATACCCTCATAGCTACTACCGAACTAAGAAACACCGACTTCCGACTACTAGTAAGTAGAAAACAAAGACCAATGGCTATGTGCGCGATGAACAATGCATTAACTTCAACGCAGCCTACCCCTCACAGTGGGTTTTTGCATATCAGTGGCGGTAGATACGCTGCAATCCGATGAACACAGCATCGGGTCTCACTTTGCGTCCACATTCAGCCGACCGTTTTGCTTTACACTTGGCTAGCGGGACAGCGATGACGATCATTCAGCTCTTCTCGGACCTTTTTCGTCAAGTCTCTCCTCGGCTACCCCTTTCCCCCTTCCCAACAACCCGTACCCTACAATCAATGTATGCTCGTATACCCACGCCAACTCAGATCCGAGCGGATACAAAAACGCCACATCGATTATATAATACGCTTGAGCTAAGTAATATGACATCTACAACCAGATTATCATACCATCATATAGCTATGTATATCCAAATACCAACTCCTCTTCGTTACCCCTCCCGCCCCCCGGCAAATACATCATCCCCCGCTCCCCCTTCCCGCCTCTTGCTCTCCTTCTTATCTTTCGACCCTAATCTCTGCTAGGCCATGCTAAGTCCCGTATGTTATATACCACCCTTGGACACTGTCACCTCGACCTTCAGATGACATTATGGAGCACCCAACACAAATACTACCAGTCCTTAGTCCCAAACAAACACTCACTCTCCCCTCGATCCAATGCCTACACATAACCAAACACCGCTCTACGTTATGGTCGACACTTGCCAGCTAGTATTCGCCCCATGATGTCCTCGCTGTTTGCCGGGTCTTATCGTACAAAGACAGAGATTACACCTGCCCGGGAATGATGTAAACGTAGTATCCTAGCTCAGATTCATATACCGATTGCACCTACTCAATGCACGTCAAACCTCTCGCTCGACACTCAGATACGCTACCACCTGCCCCTTGACTGCGTGTCCGACAGCCGGGCTGGGGGAGATCGGTACAGGACCAGATCTGCTCACTGCATGCTGGATAGCCCTGCCATGGACGTGGCTCGCATACACGTGAACGCAGGGATCTTGCATACAGCGGGGTATAACAGGCATCTTCTCCTCTCACAAGCTTGTTCTCCTGCCTCTTATCCTCCTTTTCCGCGCTGCCTACACACATACATACCTACCCCCTCATCCCTCTCACATTCTCAATGTCTCTCCTTCCTCTGCACAATCATCACTCCCAACCATAGAAATCCTCAATCTGCTAATATATCGTCCCAGTCTCTGTTCCAGCAAGTTTAGTTCGCCAGCCACTCAGATGACTTCTTCTCTGCGTAATTAGCTAATATTTTCATATCATGCAACGATACCGATAAACTTAGAGATATATTTCCTATCCTCAAAACCAAACCAACCCCAACTATCAAAGCACCATCCTCACCCCCCCCCCCCCCCCCCCCCCCCCCCCCCACCCCCCCCCCCCCCCCCCCCCCACCCCCCCCCCCCCCCACCCCCACCCCCCACCCCCCCCCCCACCCCCACCCCCCCACCCCCCCCCCCCACCCCCCCCCCCACCCCCCCCCCACCACCCCCCCCCCCACCCCCAACCCCCCCCCCCCCCCACCACCACACCCCCACCC